>SKCR01043608.1:0-102869 GCA_019454045.1 Zanthoxylum bungeanum
AAGGTCGCACTCACCCCTCACAAGGAAAGATCTCAAACCGTTGGGTTCGGAATGGTCCCTTACTTATGCCAATTATAATGAAATGATTTATGCGATAGTATAACTAAGTCTTATGCAACAAATACAAGATAATTTAATCAACACACAAGTTTTCACACCCATAAACGTAAATAAATTAAAAAAAAAAAAGGAAGACAAATGCAAAATTCCATAGACGTACTAAACAAAGAATTGAAAAAATGTTAATAAATAATAATAATCGAAATGCTAATAATAATGGCAGATAATCCAGTGAATAATATAAAAGAAATGATCAAAGAAGCAAACATGCATAAAATATGATAAAATGAGGTATGTTCACTGTATGTGCGTTCGTGTAGCATTCGAAAACGCGTTCGAACGGTAAACAGAATGCATGCGTTCGTATAGCATTCGAAAATGTGTTCGAACGAAAATGAGGCAGAATGCATACGTTCGTGTAGCGTTTGAAAACGCGTTCGAACGAGATTACCAAAGTGATATCTAAAATGACATAAACGCGTGCGAGAGCGTTTTTCAAGCGGTACGTGGAGTTGTATCCCAAATACAGACTGCACTACCGTCCATTCGGATTCGGCTATGAAATTTATGTCTGGGTTTCCATCCGATATACCGCGAGAGGCAACACTCAAGCATTAACACATTATGAATGCGAAGTGAAAAAGGAAAAATGACAACCAAAAAGGCGAATAACAAGATCAACATAAGAAGGGTGTGACCAAGAGCTTTGGCCAACGTCCATATGGGATCTTGTATACCCAGCACGGCAAAACTTTGTGGTAAAGGTAGCCTTTAGGCATTTCCCTCAAATGGAGGACCTTTAATCCAACGCGATTAGCCCATACACACCAAATGACGACGCAAAAGTAAACAGACGGAATAACATACAGAAAGTAAATGACAGAATAATAAAAGAGATGCGACCAATGCCAACATCTATATGGGACCTCGTATGCCCGATTGAACGTATTTCACATTCAATCAAATATACTTCGTTCGGCGCGGCAAAACATTGTGGTAAAGGTAGCCTTTAGGCATTTCCCTCAAATGGAAGACCTTTAATCCAACGTAGTTATCTCATGCGCACTAGATTGATAATGCATAAATAAATAAAGCAATAACATACGAAAAGTAAATAACGGAATAATAAAAGAGATGCGACCAAGGCCGACATCTATATGTGACCTCATATGCCCGATTGAACGTATTTCACATTTAATCAAGTATACTTCATCCGGCGCGGCAAAACATTGTGGTAAAGGTAGCCTTTAGGCATTTCCCTCAAATGAAGGACCTTTAATCCAACGTAGTTAACCCATGCGCACTAGATTAGCAATGCATAAATAAATAAAGCAATAACATACAGAAAGTAAATGACGGAATAATAAAAGAGATGCGACCAAGGCCAACATCTATATGGGACCTCGTATGCCCGATTGAACGTATTTCACATTCAATCAAGTATACTTCGTCCGGCGCGGCAAAACATCGTGGTAAAGGTAGCCTTTAGGCATTTCCCTCAAATGGAGGACCTTTAATCCAACGTGATTAGCCCATGCGCACTAGATTAACAATGCGTAAATAAATAAAGCAATACGTAGAAAATAAATAGCGGAACAATAAACACAAACAACGAATGAACACAAAATTAAATAACAAAATGAAACACGCGCTTGAAAGTTTCTCAAGCGGTACGTGGAGTTGTATCCCAAGTACAGACCGCACTACCGTCCATTCGGATTCGGCTACGGAATTTATGTCTGGGTTTCCATCCGATATACCGCAAGAGATAACACGCAATCATTAACCCAACATTAATGAAAATAGACGTAAAACATAATGATGCATGCGAGTGATCAACAATAAATAACTGAAAAGATAAATAGTGAAGGGTGCCCTCAGGTCTTACCTTTTAAGTTGCTTCTCGGAAGTGCGTTACACCGTCGTCGAAAAATTAAAAGCTCTGTCACTTTTCTGGTTCACTAGTTCAATATTTTATTCGTTGTTTCACTGTTTTGAGCTGCCGATTTCTCTATTTTCTTCGCTGTTTTGGACTGATTTTCAGGGACTGTTTGTGGGTTGTTTTTGGATTATTTTCGGTGATAAAGGCTGCTGTTTTAGGGTTATTTTGGTGAGATATTTTTGGACTGTTTCGGCTTTGTTGTATTCGGTTAATGGGGCAGTTAATTTGGTTTTGTTGATTTCGGTGGAGGGCTACCGTGAGGCAAGAGACGTGTGTCTTTGTAAGTTGTTGTGTGCCTACGTGAGTGGTGGGGCTGGTTTTGAGTACGTTTGATGTGTGCCTACGTGAGTGGTGGGGCTGGATGTCATTGCGTGAATCTTAGGATTTTAGAGGTTTGAAGGGCTTTTTGTGATTCAGCCGAGAGGATGAGTGGTCTCTGTGAGAGAGAGCTGAGTGTGAGTGCTGTCTTGTGAGTGGTTTGTGTGCGTGTTCCTAGTTCAAGATTTTTTAGTTGATGCCGTGTCTAGGTTTGCTGAGTGAAGCCGTGTGTGGCTTGGTTTCTGAGTGAATCTGTTAGTTTTAGGGTTTGTTGTTGTTTGTCTAGTCGGTGGAGGGAGAAGAAGAAAGTGAAGGTTTTTTGTGTGACCGAGAGAGATGAGGGATATCAGAGATGAAGAGGCGTTTAGAAGAGAGAGGCGAATGAGAGAATAGATAGAGCATATATTATGGTTTTTATGATTGTGTTTTGTTGTTTTTCTTGGAGAGAGAGAGAACATGAACTTTGTGAGAGGGGTCTAGGGTTTTTGGTGGTTGAGCTTGTGAGAGAGAAGAGAGGAAGACGAGTGCTTGGTGTTGAATCAGAGAGAGACGTGTGTGATGGTGGTTAGAGCGAGATGAGGCCGAGAGAGATGAGGGATATGTGAGTCTCTTTTAGTTTTCTTTCTTTGTTGTGTGTGGGGCGTTTGTTGACTGATTTTTTACTTTGATGTGTGGGGCGTGAGAGGGGAGAAGCTAGGGTTTGGTTTTGTGTTATTTTTATAGTGGTGTGCTATGGTTTTCTTGTTTATGCATGGCTTTTCAAAAGGAAATAAATCAAGCAATAAACATGTGTATTTTTTGTGGGGAATATATTCAAAATATTTTTAATTTGGAAGGTGATTTAATTGGATTAGGAAGGAGATTTGATTTAAATTAGGAATGGGATTTGATTGGATTTTGACATGTGTTTTAAATATGATTTAATTATTTTTGGATTGGGCTTGGGCGAAATGGGCTTTTCATAAGTTGCGAGGGTTTGGGCCGTTGCTAAAATTTTAAAACAATGTCGACTAAGCGAACCCGAGGCTAAACAAATGAGTTAATTTTGACAAGGTATTAATTTTTAAATTTTCCCTTCCGACGTCTGTTTCCCGCGACTTCCGTAACTTATCGGGTAGTGCCTCTATACGAGGCTCATCATTGGACTTTATGCAAAAATATAATGTCTACACCTTCCCGCTAAGGTCGTCCACCCCCAGTACAACCGCTCCATTTTCCAGAACTAGGAGGAGCCTCAGCAGCTCGGCTCCCCCCGAGCAATGGACCTCCTACTCAAGGGTTGATCTTCCTCCTCATCCTCTTCAGGTACGACCGCTACATCTCCGAGCAGGCGACGGCATTTGCTCAAAGGCCTGGAGGAGCCAGATGAAGGTCGGACAGTTGTACTTGGTACCGCCTTTATTGGAGAAGATACGAGTTGTACCGCTGATCGAGCAACCAATTTAGTTTTTCCTCTGGCCTCCTCGATAATCGGAGTGGTCAACCATTTTCAAAACTCCCGGCTTCGCCCGGCCCGGGCTTTTTGGCCAGTCCTTGGATCTGTTCAAGAAATTTGGGCTACTTTGACATTCCTGCATAACACAAGACAAAGAACATGGTCAGCTTTCAAATTCAGGTAACTTCATTCACATTTGGGTTGAGCACAAAGAATTCATTTGAAGGTTAGTGGTAAGCTACCTAACCGCCCAGGGGCCTATGGGGGCGCGCTTCGAATGAGGCCCGACTCCTTGAAGGTCGCGTCATTGACTACTTTATTCCAATGACTGGCAAAACTTCGAGCCCTCAGTTCGAACTTCATGGGTGACCTGGGAGGATCCCTCCAACAGGCTGAGAAGGATTGGAAAGTTAGTACTTAATCAACAAAATTAAGGAAAAGAAACTAAGGGTTTGGTTTCTAACATCCCGCTCTAAAGACGTCTGGGACCTCAGTCTCCTCTGAGAACGTCGGCCAAGTTCGTCCCCAGTCGCCTGAGGCCCAGAACCAATGGTCTTTGAAATTCTTGTTGGTTTGGGGAAGGTCTTTGATGATGGCAAGGGCATTGGCATATGAGGAAAGTAGTACCAACCGTGATGAGATCCGGGTTAGCCTTCAGTTTGTAAAGTCTCTTCAGTTCCTCGAAGTTTGGTTCTCCGAGGCCTGCCCGGTGCCAGATCACATGTAAGCCGGCCAGAATTCTCCAGCTGTTCAAGTTTAGTTGGCAGGGGGCAATCTCCATCATGGCCAACATCCCCGTAAAGTATGGTTGAATGGGCAGCCGAAGACCGCACTCGAAGAAAGAATGAAGAAGAGCCACCACGCCGGAGTCAGGCTGGCTCGCGCGTTCACACAGACCGAGGACCTCCAGAGCTATGTCAATTGAGATCTCGTACTGTTGGCGGAGTACGCCCAAGGCATCTTCAGTGATGGCGGAGGGTCGATTCATGTCCAAGGCAGAATGGTCTAATTCGCCCGGCTCAAGGTCTTTCCAAGGAATTATATGGTGGTAGGTGTCATTTTCTTCTTGAGAAGGGGTTGGAGTGGTATCTAATTCCTTTAGGCTGGATGAGCCCGAGATGGAGGAGGATTCTTCAGCACGAGGAGGTTGAGGTTTTACAGGCTTGGCCAAAGAGGACTCAACTTCAGACATTCCTGAAAGTTGCCATGAATGAGAAGGTCAGTCAGTGGTCAGTTTAAGGCACCACGGATTCGAGAGCTATTCTAACTTCCGGGGATTTAAGCCTACAGTCTCTAAATGCCCTAGCAATGGCCACACACGGCAAGTCTCTTCCTAAACACATACAACCAAACGCAAAACACAGAAAACCCAAAACACATGCGTCCTACCCCACTACCCACCCCCCAACCAGAGAACACATACATCATACGCTCATCACCAAACCCGAACCATGTTTCGCAACACAGAACGAGAAGATTAACATGCCGGTAGAAATGAAGAACAAGCAGCAACAAGTAAACAAATATTCGCAAGCAACAAACAACGATGGTAGAATACATCAAATAAAATAGAGGGGTCGAACAAGAACTTACTTGGTTTGAGTAAGTGTGTCGGCGGTTGATCTGGTCGGGCTGGAAGGTTGCTGGTCTCAGGACTGAATAAGCTTTTGCACTTTGAGAAGTTAGATTTTCGTAAAAGAGATAAAGAAATATTGTCTGGCATTCTTATAGTCAGCTCGGTGCATTTGTGGCCGTTGGATCCATGAAGGCTTCAGATGTGCGCCGGGTGTCGCCCTCAGGCTCCATCTGATCGGATTGAGATGAACGGTTGAGATTGAAAGACCTTTGACTCCCTCCGATACATGTCATTATTCAAAGGCTCTTTACATGCTAGCATCGTTATTGTTGCGTGTGGTAGTGGAGAAAACATGTTGATGTGACAGGCTGTCAGACGGCAGGTTTACTTTCGGCGATGACAGTCTTGGGGCAGAGAGTCTGTCAATCAGTCGGAGATCACGCGGGAACATCATAAAGCTAGAGGAATAGTGTTGTAACTCTCTGAGTATTTGAAGAGAAGTTAAATTCATTTGTAAAGAGAGATAGAGAAAAATGGATAGCGAAACTTGTAACTATGAGAGAATGAGCACCACTTGTAAACACTTGCAAAGGCAAACAGCTCGGTTTCATTAGACCTCCCTCCAACAGGTCAGCCGAGTTTTTTCGGTAATAAAAACAACCCCCACCACTTTGTGCCCGTGGACGTAGGCAGAACTCGCTAAACTCTCATTGTAGATTTTGTGTTCTATCTGCCTTTTATCGCGTTTGCCTTTGGTCTCCCCATAACCAAACAAATTCAAGGTTGAATGAGGATTGTCTCGGGAGGGTTATCTCAAACTGCCCCTGGGACGAAAATCACCTGTCAACAAATATAATTGGGGAGATATCTGTAAAAGGTCCATCAATATTCATGTCAGTAGTGAAAGGTTAAATATTTAATATGTTTTTTAGTTTGCCTTCAGACAAAGAATGTCTTTTTTAAGTATGCTTTAGAAAAAATTGTGTATTTAACCAAGTCTTTTTTTTGTTTAAGATATTTTTATGGATTGAATGATTCAAGAATTTCTTTTATATTATCATAGGTTATGAGCCCTTTACTTATGATATGAATTCAGCTTTTATAGTTGGTGGGATTGTATGTAAATTAATGTAATTGGTTAGAATGTCGGTCCTTAACACATATATATATATATGCTGTTTGCAAGTTAAGTAAAGTGGGTTAATATCATATTACAAACAAAATAAATGAGATTATTGTAGATTAGAGTGCTCCCGGAGTAATTTAACCTATCCAGTCCTTTAAATATCCATTAATGACATAACGAAACTTGTTAGAGAAGAATCATTTCCTGATATGACACGTGAAACCCAGGAGGTAGGTAAAAAGATTCACCTACAAAGATATTTATGGGTTCCATTAAAACCCATTTTATAATGGGTTAGATTTGCGTTTAAGAATCAAAAATAATTTCACCCATTACTTTTAAGTAATTATTTGATAGATTTAAATAACTTAAGTAAGGAAAAAGAAAATAATTTAAAAAATTTAGATCTAGTGTTAAGCGGAGATATGTTAAATTTTTTATAATCTTCTATCACTCGTGCTTTAATATCATCATAATTTATAAAATTTCGATACAACTCAACTCTATACCTAATACAAATCCTTTTTTTTTTTTGACAAAATAAAAATTCAATTACTTATGTAAAGTTATCACAAACCAAAAATCCCTGAGTATTTATTGTAAAAATTGAAGTTGTCATTGTAATATTTTAATTATTTTATTATTATTGATCCATTATATTAGTACCAAGATGTAAATAGTTGATACCTTAGTTTTTCAAATTTGTGTAGATGGATGCTACAAATGTTAGGGACGATTATGTGGAATTGATTTGAAGTGGATTAGGTGACATACCACTAATACTCAAGAACATTGCATAGACAAATGCATCAAATAAAAGGGAAAATACTCTATATTTTTAAATAGTTATTTTATAACAATTGTTATTTGTGTTTTAAACTAAAAATATGAAAATAATCATATTAAATGAGTTGGTTTGGATATCACGATAATAAAACAAATAAGTATTTTTTCCCCATTTTGAAATGGACTAGGACAAAAATATTCAAAAATTTGTAATGAGATAGAGACGATATTTAACAAGACGGATTTTAAAAATTTGAGATGGTGATTTTTTTTTATCTCAATTGATATAAGAATGCCATGTATGGGTTTGTGAAAAGAGTGTGTATGGTCCGCGACACATCGTTAGAGCGGGCCAACCCTGAAATGGGTTCCGCGCTCGAGCACCTACAGGTCATGCATTGAACCCAATTTGTAAAGAAAAGATAATTATTCCACAAGATGCAATTCAATAAACCTCAAACATGTTTACAACAAAAGGGTCTGAAAAGAAAGCATTAAAGTTGCCTAAATATCCGATCTCAAAAGCAAAAAATGTCTGGACCAACCCGACTGAATAGTGTGTGGCAAACGATCAAATCTGAAGGGGTTATTTAGGGGGTGAATCCGGTAACGCAGCGGAAGCGGTGAAAATCCGATTTTCAGATTTCAAAACTTTTTCTCGGATTAATTAAATAAACATATTTATTTAATATTCCAATAATCAAATTATGAAAATAAATTCAATAACAATTTTAAGTGAATTTACCGAAATACCCTTGCTTTGTATTTTTGTCCGTTTTAGTCCGAAATTGATCCAATCAATTTTGAATGATTCTAAATCATTTCTAAGATGAACTTATGATGTTCAAAACATCAAAACACCAAAGCAACCAAAATCCCCAATTTTCTCTCTCAATGCCGAGAGCACCATTGGGTGCAATTTTGTGCATTTTGCATTTCATGCTTCAAAACACATCCAAATGAAATCCAATCAACATGAAACTTATATGCATCATATACACACATAAATACACAACATATATGAAAACCCCCAAATTTGGAATTATTCATAAACCCTAATTTTTCAATTTCCACAAATTGGACAAATTAGGCTAATTACATTAAATCAAATGTTTCAATCATCAATCTTTCATCCAATTCAAGTCTCAACACAATGAAACAACTCAAGATCAAATCTAGGTCATTTAAGAGTGGGTCAACAACTCTAGAATAGCAACATGGTTTCATAAACCTTAAAAGAATACATATAACTACAATAGTCACATCCTTTCTTCATCATACATGCTTTACAATTTCACCAAACTTTCCATCAACAAAAACACAAGAATAAAGAAAGAAATAACCTAAGGAATCATATGGAAGCCTAGATCCTAAGGAACAATTTCCTTACTAATAGTAAGTTGGAGAAAACTTACTAAAATCAAGCTTTTCCTTGGTTTTTTCTTTCTTTCTCAAGCTTCTTAAGTTCCTTCAATGGTGTTTTGCTTTTGTGAAAAATGTATTAGGTTAAACTAAAAAAAAAAAGCAAATGAAAAAAATATATACTTGTCAAATTTTAGCCTTGGCCGAATTTACACAAGCATATACACAATTTTCATTTCAATTTCATTTCAAATGCATTTAGTCAACTTGCATAAATATCTAAAAACTTTATTAGATATTTATTTTGGTCAACAAATGCAACTAACATCATTACTTTAATATCCTAACATAAGATATTTATATTTTAATTAATTTAATCATTTAACAATTAAATAATTAATTAATTAATCAAATACAAATATATTAAATATGTATAATATTTACATTAAATATTAAAAACATATATTCATTTAGGATAAAAGTCAAATAACTCATTTTGACTATTAATTAATGTGTATTTAAATTAATCAAGTATTAAATGTAAATACACAATAATTAAGTAAATGACTATCTAGTCTCTTTAGCATGTATCTTGCGTTTAACCATTAAACGACTTTATAAATAATCAATATTATTTATTTATGTTGCTCTAGTGCTCAACGAGTATGTTTCATTATTGAGACTCTCTAGGTTCAGGTATATCCGTCACGAAATCAAATTTCATGTCCATAATCTATCCACCCGTAGATTATGACGATCACGGATAATCTCGCTCGCAAACATACAGGTCGAGGTCATCGCAAATGTATAATTCCTCCGTCACAGGTATCCGGATAAATCCCAGAGATATAGATGTAAACGTCAAATCTCTATCGGGATTATCCAGTCGACTATTCTATTAGCAATCTCAAAAAGAATGTTTAGAACTAGCTTCTAAACTTACCACGGGCCCATGGTTTTATCTGATTGCTAATCATATGGACTACCTATGCTCTGGTACACAGAACTGACGGATCCTATCTTGATACACATAGGACACCCTGAGGATCTATCTACACCCAACGAACAGGCGGAGGTCTGATCTAAATAGATCGGTGACGTGACTGCCATCTAAGTGTAGAAGATGTCTCATGTGCCCACAATGGCATCTCAAGTCTAAGAATCACAAGTGCTACTCAACCCAAGAAGATTCTTATTGACGCTGGTGTACCATCCATTAAGAATCTTCGGTGAGTCGTTCAGTGTTTATCCGCTATAAACACCTACACGTCTATACTAGTCTCCAAGACTAATGGTTCATTGAGAAACCATTGGAATCATATATTCCAGTATACGACATGTACCGGTCTCAACGGGTTTACTATACTGACCAAGTAGTGTAAACCTTGACCAGGAACTGTCTGAGAATGACAACGTCATGATACGACTCAATGTCCGTTGCGACGCTTTTGCAACTGTATCATGACTAATCATTCTAGGGTCATTACGTCTTTACCATATAAAAGATAGATTATATTATAGAAACTGCATATATTATTACTATAATAATGTTTTACAGAAGTATTTAACAAAATACAACCGGGAATTGGCGCTCTGAGCACCAACCCCTACAAAATCTCCCACTTGCTCTAGTGCCAATATCGATTGTATCTAATACCCATCGACTCCACGTGTTTATCAAATAACTTCGGAGGTATGGCCTTCGTCAGCGGGTCTGCTACGTTGTCTTCACTCGGTACCTTGCACACGACAATATCCCCTCGCGACACGATCTCTCGAATGATGTGGTACTTGCGTTCCACATGCTTCGACTTCTGATGCGCCCTCGGTTCCTTTGCTTGCGCAATGGCTCCAGTATTATCACAGTATAACGGAATCGCATTCTCGATACTTGGGACAACTCCCAATTCTGTGATAAAGTTCTTTATCCACACAGCCTCTTTTGCGGCTTCAGAAGCTGCAATATATTCCGCCTCAGTGGTGGAATCAGCTGTAGATCCCTGTTTGGAACTCTTCCAACATACTGCACCTCCGTTAAGGGTAAAGACAAATCCAGATGTAGACTTTCTATCATCGGGATCCGATTGAAAATCGGAGTCTGTATACCCGTTAACCTTAACCTGCAGTTCGTTTCCTCCATATATAATCAACTTATCCTTAGTACCTTTAAGATACTTTAGGATATGTTTAATGGCCATCCAATGGTCATTACCTGGATTGGACTGATATCGACTAGTTACGCTAACAGCGAAACTGATATCAGGCCTCGTACATAACATGGCATACATTATGCTACCCAAACACGAAGCATAAGGTTGGTTAGACATTCTAACCTTCTCATCTTCTGTTTGTGGACACATCTTCTTAGAAAGATGAATCCCATGTCTGAACGGTATGTTTGCTGTCTTACAGTTACCAAAGCTATACCGTTCCAAGATCTTATCTACGTACGTTGATTGGGATAACCCAATCAGCCTCCTTTGTCTATCTCGATAGAGTTTTATCCCTAAAACATAGGAAGCTTCTCCCAGGTCCTTCATGGAGAAATTCTTACAGAGATATGCTTTAACGCTTTGTAACATACCTAAATCATTCCCAATGATTAGGATGTCATCAACATACAGGACTAAAAATACGACCATGCTCCCACTGGCCTTCTGATACACACAGGATTCTTCCGAATTCTTAGAAAACCAGACGATCTGATAATCTCGTCGAATCGAAGATTCCAACTTCGTGAAGCTTGTTTAAGTCCATAAATGGACTTCTTAAGCTTACATACCATACCCGAGGTTTGGCTGGATGTGAAACCTTCCGGCTGTTCCATATAGATTTCTTCATCAAGAAACCCATTTAGAAAAGCCGTTTTGACATCCATTTGCCAAATCTCGTAGTCATGATACGCAGCTATAGAAAGCAAAATCCGGATAGACTTAAGCATTGCTACCGGCGAAAAAGTTTCATCGTAGTCGACGCCAGGTCGCTGCGTGTAACCTTTTGCTACCAGTCGGGCCTTGTAAGTTTCAACCTTACCGTCAGGCCCGCGCTTCCTTTTGTAAACCCATTTACAACCGATAGGAACAATTCCTTCGGGAAGCGGAATCAAGTCCCAAACTTGATTTTCATGCATTGATCTATCTCGGATTTCATGGCACTTTGCCATTTCACAGAGTCGATGTCCAACATCGATTCTCTATAGGTGAAAGGATCTGTCTCTTCAACTAAGAGAACATCCAGACTCTTTTCTTGTATCAAATACAAGCGTTCAGGAGGTCTAGATACCCTTTCCGACCTACGGAGTGTGTGTGTTGAAGGTCCTTCATCTACTTGAACTTCAGGTTCCTCCGTTGGTTCGTTGTTTTCAGGTTGGACTTCATCAAGCTCAACCTGTCTATGATCACCACCTTCTGACAAAAATTCTACTTCTAGAAATTTTGCGAAGCGAGCTACGAACACATTTCGATGCTCGGTATCATAGAACAGATATCCCCTCGTGTTCGAGGGATATCCAACAAACCTAAACTTTTGCCCTCGAGGCGAAAGCTTACTTTGCTGAGTTACCCTGACATAGGCAGGACAACCCCAAACCTTAATATAATTAAGATTCGGTCTCCTACCGAACCATATCTCATACGGTGTCGTAGGAACAGCCTTTGAAGGAATCTTATTCAAAAGATGTGCGGCTGTTAAGAGACAGTAACCCCATAAGTAATAGGGCAAATCTGTGAAACTCAACATCGATCGGACCATATCCAATAAAGTCCGATTTCTCCTTTCAGATACACCATTGTGCTGTGGTGTACCTGGAGGAGTATATTGAGCGAGAATCCCATTCTCCTTCATATAATCCATGAACTCACCACTCATATATTCGCCGCCTCGATCTGATCGAAGGCATTTAATATATTTACCAGTTTGTTTTTCTACTTCATTTCGGAACTCTTTGAACTTTTCAAAGGTTTCCGATTTATGTCGCATCAAATACACATAACCGTACCGTGACAAATCATCGGTAAAGGTAACGAAGTACGAATAACCACTGTGAGCAGTTTGACTTAGTGGACCACATACATCAGAATGTACGAGTTCCAGTAAGTTAATGGCACGGTGTCCAACACCAGAAAATGGGCCTTGGTCATTTTACCCTGAATACAGGATTCACAAGTTGGATAGGATTCAATGGTAAGATCTGATATCAAACCATTCCTAACCAACTGGGTAAGGCGTTTAACGCCAATGTGACCAAGTCTCATATGCCAAAGTTCAGTATTATTAATTACAGGTAATCTACGTTTATTAACTCCAGTATTTAATATATCTTTTGAAGTTTGCAATGTATAATGACCATGCTGGTTTGGACAACAAAGGATCTGAATATTATTTCTATCATATAAATACAAAGAACTATTCTTAATATTAATACAAAGCCTTCTGTATCAATACAAAAAGTGATATAATATTAGCGACACACATCCCGGTACAAAATGACAGTCATGTAACAAAAGTGTCCCATTCGGCAATGAGATCTCGCATACTCCCACTGCAACTGCATCCAAAGAGTCTCCACTCCCGAACCGCAACTGCATCTCCCTGGCTTCAGCCTCCTACTTTCCTTCAGCACCTGCAACGAATTGCAAATGTGAATGGGACAAGCAGAATCTAAAATCCAGCTGGATGTAACGGCTTCACAAGCCAAAGATAAATCAATAACTGGAAAAATAAAAGTACCTGATGTAGATGCTCTGTCTCTCCTCATCTGGCAATGTAATCTGGACAGTTCCTCTTCCAGTGCCCGACCTTGCCGCAGTGGTGGCATTTGTCTTCAGAAGCCCTTTTGGGCTTAGCTATCTTCGCCTGCTGTGGAGGACCGAAGGCCTTCTTCTTCTTCCCTTTCTTCTTCTTTCCCTTGGACATTCCTTGGGAAGAAGCAGACGAGAAGTAGATCTAGGTGGGCGAGTCGGTACTCCTTCTACTCCCTTCTTCAGATCCTCTTCTGCCGTGAGCAACATCCTATGTAGCTCCTGGTAGGTGCAGACTGTCCCGTGCATGTTGAAGTACATCACAAACTGGCGGAATGAAGCTGGCAGAGAACCAAGAATGACACTCCTACCGAGAATGTCATTTAGGATGAGATTATGTTGCCTCAATTGATCGATCAAATCGATCATTTGAAGAACATGTGGGCTAACACTTTGCCCCTCATCCAGACGCGCATGGAACAGTTCCATGGCGACCTTGTGAACAATAACTTGTTCCTGGTTCTCGAACGATTGTCTTAATCGCGTTATCATACTATAGGAATCTGATGTTCCATAGTATTGTTGCTTGAGTTTCGGAGAGAGCGAACTAAGGATGTATGATTTAACCCTTAAATCATCATTCTTCCAAGCTTCAAAAACTTGGCGTTCCTCCTCTGAAGCATCCTCACCCACTGCAAGGGCAAAGGACCCTCAAGAACATAACCCAACTTTTCGGAATCGAGGACAATCCTCAAATCCAATTCCCAGTCTGTAAAGTTCTCAGCGCCTTTTAGTTTGTTCGCATCTAACATACGCGCAAACTGGTTTGTGGATTGACCCGCCATCGCAAATCTATCATATAGATCACGAAAAACGGTTAGCAGAAATTAAGCAGTTTCATATAATATCAAAAGCATAAACTAGATCATGGATTTTTAATCTAATATGCCCCTCCCACTAAATCATGCAATACTGTAATCCCAAAACAGAATACAAATATTTAATAATTAAATTAAATATAAATAGTGAAAAGTGGATCCCGTGAATATATTTCACTCAGCAGAGGCACGGTCTCGCCTACGTATATTCATCAGGTAGACAACTCATTTGTCAATCACTCAAAAGTGACTCCTAAGTATCCGGTCCTGGCCGTTTCTCGTTGTCGCTGCGAAGGCAGGCCCACAAGGAGACGTACCAAGGTAATACTCGTCAATGATAAACTCAAGTTACTTACGTAATCCTGACAGCTAGGGCACGTTCAGAATTCCGCTTTTACTTGAATTTATCTAGTATCAGATATACATCCGGTATAAATAAATCTTTATCGGCTACACCCTCACAGCAGAGGCACGGTCTCGGATGTAGTCACAAGAAGTATTCATAAACCGTATTGACAAGACGGACCATATAACATGCATCAAATACAAATTACATTTAAACCTTATTATTAGGGATTTTCCGCTAAGTGTCATACACCCTAAATCTAATCAAATTAGTTCCTAATAAGCATGCATAAATCAAGAAAACATGATTAAACATTGATTCAATGTAGGCTAATCATTTTAAGTGGCCTAGAATCAGACTTGCTCTGATACCATTTTGAAGGGGTTATTTAGGGGGTGAATCCGGTAACGCAGCGGAAGCGGTGAAAATCCGATTTTCAGATTTCAAAACTTTTTCTCGGATTAATTAAATAAACATATTTATTTAATATTCCAATAATCAAATTATGAAAATAAATTCAATAAAACAATTCAAGTGAATTTACCAAATACCCTTGCTTTGTATTTTTGTCCGTTTTAGTCCGAAATTGATCCAATCAATTTTGAATGATTCTAAATCATTTCTAAGATGAACTTATGATGTTCAAAACATCAAAACACCAAAGCAACCAAAATCCCCAATTTCTCTCTCAATGCCGTGAGCAAGGGGAGCACAATTGGTGCAATTTTGTGCATTTTGCATTTCATGCTTCAAACCATCCAAATGAAATCCAATCAACATGAAACTTTATATGCATCATATACACACCCAAATACACAACATATATGAAAACCCCCAAATTTGGAATTAGTTATAAACCCTAATTTTTCAATTTCCACAAATTGGACAAATTAGGCTAATTACATTAAATCAAATGTTTCAATCATCAATCTTTCATCCAATTCAAGTCTCAACACAATGAAACAACTCAAGATCAAATCTAGGTCATTTAAGAGTGGGTCAACAACTCTAGAATAGCAACATGGTTTCATAAACCTTAAAAGATTACATATAACTACAATAGTCATATCCTTTCATCATCATACATGCTTTACAATTTCACCAAACTTTCCATCAACAAAAACACAAGAATAAAGAAAGAAATAACCTAAGGACTCATATATGGAAGCCTAGATCCTAAGGAACAATTTCCTTACTAATAGTAAGTTGGAGAAAACTTACTAAAATCAAGCTTTTCCTTGGTTTTTTCTTTCTTTCTCAAGCTTCTTTAAGTTCTTCAATGGTGTTTTGCTTTTGTGAAATGTGTATTAGGTTAAACTAAATGAAAAGCAAATGAAAACAATATATACTTGTCAAATTTTAGCCTTGGCCGAAATTATACACAAGCATATACAACCAATTTTCATTTCAATTTCATTTCAAATGCATTTAGTCAACTTTATAAATATCTAAAAACTTTATGATATTTATTTTGGTCAACAAATGCAACTAACATCATTAACTTTAAATATCCTAACTAAGATATTTATATTTTAATTAATTTAATAATCATTTAACAATTAAATAATTAATTAATTAATCAAATACAAATATATTAATATATGTATAATATTTACATTAAATATTAAAAACATATATTCATTTAGGATAAAAGTCAAATAACTCATTTTGACTATTAATTAATGTGTATTTAAATTAATCAAGTATTAAATGTAAATACACAATAATTAAGTAAATGACTATCTAGTCTCTTTAGCATGTATCTTGCGTTTAACCATTAAACGACTTTATAAATAATCAATATTATTTATTTATGTTGCTCTAGTGCTCAACGAGTATGTTTCATTATTGAGACTCTCTAGGTTCAGGTATATCCGTCACGAAATCAAATTTCATGTCCATAATCTATCCACCCGTAGATTATGACGATCACGGATAATCTCGCTAAACCATACAGGTCGAGGTCATCGCAAATGTATAATTCCTCCGTCACAGGTATCCGGATAAATCCCAGAGATATAGATGTAAACGTCAAATCTCTATCGGGATTATCCAGTCGACTATTCTATTAGCAATCTCAAAAAGAATGTTTAGAACTAGCTTCTAAACTTACCACGGGCCCATGGTTTTATCTGATTGCTAATCATATGGACTACCTATGCTCTGGTACACAGAACTGACGGATCCTATCTTGATACACATAGGACACCCTGAGGATCTATCTACACCCAACGAACAGGCGGAGGTCTGATCTAAATAGATCGGTGACGTGACTGCCGTCTAAGTGTAGAAGATGTCTCATGTGCCCACAATGGCATCTCAAGTCTAAGAATCACAAGTGCTACTCAACCCAAGAAGATTCTTATTGACGCTGGTGTACCATCCATTAAGAATCTTCGGTGAGTCGTTCAGTGTTTATCCGCTATAAACACCTACACGTCTATACTAGTCTCCAAGACTAATGGTTCATTGAGAAACCATTGGAATCATATATTCCAGTATACGACATGTACCGGTCTCAACGGGTTTACTATACTGACCAAGTAGTGTAAACCTTGACCAGGAACTGTCTGAGAATGACAACGTCATGATACGACTCAATGTCCGTTGCGACGCTTTTGCAACTGTATCATGACTAATCATTCTAGGGTCATTACGTCTTTACCATATAAAAGATTAGATTATATTATAGAAACTGCATATATTATTACTAATAATAATGTTTTACAGAAGTATTTAACAAAATACAACCGGGAATTGGCGCTCTGAGCACCAACCCCTACAAAATCCTGATATTGATACTGTTACTATTGAGCTGGCAAACTACCTGGGATGTTTGGGAAATGAGGAGGGTGAGCTTAAGGAGCTCAATAAGTAAAAACACACATACTCTCAACATGACATCACCAACAATATATATATATATATATATATATATATATATATATATATATATATATATATATATATAATAATAATAATAATAATAATAATAATAATAATTAATATCTGAAAACCACAATTAATATATAAAAGCTATCTCAGGCAAAACATACTCACAACAACACACCTTAATCAAACAATGTTTGCTATCCGGATTCGGTATAATAATGGATTGAAACCAATGAGAGAGTATCTCTCATACTCTCAAGGTTTCCCACAGTATAATCTCGTATAAATGTGCAAGAGAGGGATTAAACCACACGCCTCGTCTAATCTCGCATCTCCGACCACTATTATACTAAATCTGGCAGCATAACAATAATCTCACACAACATCCAATACAACACATCTCATCGCATTCCATCCATCAACTCATCTCAAAATCACATAATACTCAAATACTTCGATTCATAGTACAAGCATACAATTATATCCAAAATTTGTATTCACAATTTATGTTCTCATGCTATCACTTACTCAATCAATTTTCCAAACACATATATATAAATATATTTATACTATAGTATAACACTCATATATCAAACATCAATCATCAAACATTTATGTTAAGGGAATCATCGTGTTTTGTACTTACCTCAATCCACGTAAAACTCTCTATACCTATATGTCCTCGCTAAAATCTGGAAAAATTATAAAATTATGATCAAGTCCCTATATTTTACTAAAATTATGATTTTCCCCCTAAACTTTTCAAATTTGCAATTTAACCCCAATACTCTCCATATTATCAATATAGTCCCAAAACTTTCAGTATCACCTATTACTCACTAAAAATCAGAATTCATAATTTAGATCCCTAAATATGCCAATTTACGAATAAGTCCAAAACTCTCAATATATTACATTTACACCCCTAAAATTGTAAAATATAATGTACGTAGCTCCAACGACTTCAAAATTGCATAACGATATGATCAACAGACAATACACGTCATCATGATCACAAAGACAGTGGCGGTAATGGTGGATGCTCGGTGGTCACCGACGAACGATCGAACGACATTAACTCTCGTTTTTGGCTCGTTTCGCGACAACCGAAGGTCCGAATTGGGCAAACGAAGTGTCTAACCCGCGTATCTCGACGAGGGGAAGATTATGGTCCGGGAGGTGTTCTGCACGCACGGCGGTGCGTAGGGCGCGTGGAGCGGAGACGCGACGGCGAGTGAGGGCTCGTTCGGAGGAGTCTGGTCGTCGGACCGGTGGCGTTGGCTTCGTCTCGTCGAGGGGATTCTCTTGGAGTGGTCACTCGCCGGAAAAGGTGGCCGGAAGACGACGGACGAGACCTTTCTCTCTCATGCCCACACTTCTCTCTCTACTGGTTTTGTGTTTTCTCTCTTTACGCGTCTATTTCTCTCTCTAACTGTTCAAAGGATCTCTGGAATTCAATTCAATATATTGTTCACTCTCAATTGATTCACAGTAACACACATACTAAATGAATAGATTAGGTTTAGTTAGTTTTTTAAATAGGGAGGGTGGTTGAGTTTTATAGGGAGAGTATGTGTGTGTTTGCTAATTTTTTTTTGGGGGGGGGGGGGGGGGGGGGGAGATAGAGAGAAGTGGGGGTGAGGGATAATGATAAATCAGCAGTTAAAATTTAATTTAAAAAAAAAAAAAAAAAAAACTTGGTATCACAGTGTATTTGCAAGAAGCATGGGCTTTGTCAAAATCTTTTGTTGGGTTTTTTATTTCTTCTGCGCTAATCAACTTCACCATTACTTTCTTTTGTGAGGTTTGCTACTACAATTTGTGATGAAACTTTTTCTTATAAACAAACTTCAGAGAATTGGACTTTTAACCTTTTGTGATACAACCCTAATGTTAGACCTGGCCACGGTTTGGCTCGGTTCCAAAATCGACCGAACCATTCGGTTCTACGGTTTTATGAAGTTTGAACCGTAAACCGAATCGGTTCAAAATCGGTTTGATTTCGATTCCGAACCGAACCGGAACGGAACTTAAGGTTACGATTCCAAATTATGTGGAACCATAACCAAACCGTTCGGATTTCGATTCGGTTCCGGTTTTGGAATCGAAGCCGGATGGAACTATAATCTTACGGTTCTGTCAGGTTTGGTTCTGAACCGGAACCGTGGCCGGGTCTACCTAATGTTGCATGTCGTGTTCTACATTTTAAGTTTTATATTTCAGACTCGATAAATTATTGCCCTTGATTAAATAATATTTTTGATCAGTCCCCATGTCATATCCATGACGTTTCTTGGGACTCATCATCCATACTGACACGTGTATGTGAATGATTGATATAGCAATAAATTCATACTAAGAAGTGTCCACCATATTATTCAAATTATATAAAACAACATAGAACACTAAATAGTAGAAAGCAATCTCACATACTGAATTCACACTGATCAATCACAGAGAACTTGGTTGATGAAGTATCAACACAAGTTTACAAGAATAACTATCAATCAGGTCATTTTAATCGACTATTTGAAATACAACTTATGATTTAAGTTCAAGAAGAATGTAGTTTTACACACAAACATGCTTACCTAGAGTAGAGAGGCATCTGCCACTCTTGAACATTTTGAATGCTTACTGATTTTCTGGTCAACTCCCAGCCATTTTCTGATGAGTTCAAACACAGTTTCATCGCGTAACAGTCCCCGGTGCTCAGCAGCAACTCCTACTCTCTCGACTGCTGGAAATCCATCCGCCTGAATAATAAATAGAAATATCATTTATACAAAAAATATGTTTTTATATGATAACAAAATAGTACTCTTGAGAAATTTTAATAACTCAAAATTTTGCACAATGGCTCGATAAGATATCTAAGCTCACGCAACAAATTTTTATTCATGAGTAAAAATAATTGTTCTATATACATATGATGAAAATCAAATGAAATGTCAGACGAGCACCTTGGCCGATTCAGCAGGAACTGTTCCATCTCCATCAACATATGAATACTTTGGCTGGAACAGACAAAATATACAAGAACTAATGTCATAAACGAACACCGAGTATTATAAATATACTTTGAGAAAAGCTTTGATGTCCATGAGATCAATAGGGTGGTATTTCTTCGATAACTATATCTCAATTAAGTAGGGATGACAAAATGACTCTTAGATACTGGTAGGGGTGTTCATAGGACAAAATGACTCTTATATCTCAATTAAGCTTTGATGTCCAAACCGCAACCCGACCCGATCCGACCCGTGCGGGTTTTTAAAAAAAAAAATAATGATTTTTCAGGTTAACCTGACCCGAAATTTGTGGGTTGGGTAACGGGTTTGATATTAAAACCGACCTGACCCGACACTATAATATTTTTATTATTTTTTAAAAAGTTTTTACTATTATTTCATTTATTTATTATTTTTGTTGCATTGAAACTTTATATATATGATAAAGTTTCGGGACATAAAATAACTAATATTTATATTTCAAAACAATTAATTCATTAAATTTTTTTTGGCCGACCCGACCCGATCGGGTTTCACCTTTCAAAATTCGGGTTCGGATTTGCCGACAAAATTCAAAAAAACCCTACCCATGAACACCCCTAAATACAGGTATCAACATGTACAATTGAGTAAAACCTCAATGAGTTTCTAGCGGAGTACTTATGCTTAAAAGCCATGGATACCCATTGCATCAAAACACAATTTTACTTCGAGAAAAAAAATGTTAGAAAATTCATAAAACATACACTTCGAAAGATCCCAAATACTGATGAAAGAGGAAGGGCTTCATTCATCAAAATAATTTTGACCACATTTTCCTCAATTTCTGACTTGCAAGAAGGGTTTCAAATGAATATAATTTTCACTCAAACTTTACCAATTTGACAATCTAATTTTGATTAAAAAGATGACATACCAGATATGGTAGATGTTACATGGCTTACAGGTGGAAAAATTAGAACACCCTCATTGTAGCTGGACTTCGTAACATTTGATAGAATCAAGAGCTTAAGATGAATTTTATAACGATCCTATACGATGAAATTTATTACTCACCGCTGAGTGGCATATTTCGGACAAGTCCCCAATTGGAGAAGTCTCTGAACCATAGCTGCATTAAAGATAAACATAGACGTGCTTCAACTACCAAATAACTTGCGAATAATGCCCAGACTAGGAGAGTAAGGCAATAAATGTTAGTTTATGCAGATGAAAGTTGAGTTTCCCTAAATTATGGGACATAGTTCACTGTGTAAGATCGAATTAATCACTAACTTGGGGTACATAACTTGACCTGAATTAGTATAGTAGCATAGTTGGTTTAGAAGAAAAGAACAACTCAATGTCAATGATTGATTCGACAACACGAGAACTGACTCAGGTTGTGTTTAGGAGTGGCTGTAACATTGTTAAAAGCACTTGTAGACAGCCAAAATTGCTTTCTTTGCAATATTTAATTAAAATGAATAAAACTGCTTATTACCAAATAAGGAGCAAGGACTAGCAGTCCTTTTCAAACGGCACAGTCAGGGTTTTTGCAGGAACCAGATATATTAGAAGCACTCCAAATGCACTGTTAATATAATACTATAATTAAAGATATGTGATCAGAGGAAAATCCACATATACACCCTCAAAAGCAAGTTAAAATTTTAATCTAACAAGGTGATCATTCTCCATCAATATCATCTAAAGAAATTCGATGCAATTTTTTTAATCCAAGTCACATATCCGTAACTACGCTAATCAATTAAGTTTCTCCAATGTACTTTTCTACATCCATATCAGGTACATGTCAATTTTGTGTTTTCGGAAAAGACGTGCTTTGTTTCTGTTACACTAAAATCATATCTAGCATCAACTTAATATCCAATTGAAATTAGCTTTTCCAGTATCCCAATCAGACCCTGTGATCGCAAGTTTGACCACGGATTTATGTGGTTCAGAAGAAGAAGCTTTGCATGCTGCATGCCCAACATTTCTGATGCAAACATAAAGTGTATCTTCTATTACTATTTCATGAAGTGGTTCGGTTACTTACAGAACATCAAAAGGTGTGTCCAACGTTGTTCCATATATGTTATAATAGCTGACCCCATCGGGTAGTTGAGCATTATTCAAAATTTGGCGAGTGCCAGCAGCCCATTTGAGAATTGAAAAGTTGAACGGTAGAGCTATTGTATTTCCATTATAATCTAGCTGCAAGTGCAACAAGTTGAAATGTAAACAAAAATGTGAGGTAATAAATTAGCAAGAGAGAGAGAGAGGGGGGTTTACAGCTGTACAGAACAGTAACAGTATGTAAAGACTAAAATGTACGAAGTCATTTGTTTTCTCATCTGAAGTGTGAATACAACTTAACTAAGTCATTAAAAGAATTTTTTTCCTATAACTTAAATGATATAGAGACAAGAACATAGCAGAATTCTTATCCCTTAAAAGTACTTTTCTTTTTTGCACACCAGATGAAAATTGATCACAATATAATGTAAACAGTTATATAACAGCTTTACCTCATTATTCCTCAATGCTTCTTTAAATAGATTAATACTTTCAACTGAGCCATATGTCTGAAGTTTGACAGAAGATTCCTCATCATTAGATTGCTTCTGCCAAACCTTGATCTGTGGTTGCTTTTTCCACTTGAAATCTGGATTTGGCAACATCTCGTAGATTGATGGGCATTCAATCAACTATGCACAAAACAGATCAACATTATTTATATAGTACTTCACCAACTGTTGAAATGACACAAGGAGCACCATGACCAGAATTTGACAAGTATGGTCTGGGATATGGTTAGATGTATTAATTACTTTATGACACGCCAATTCTCTACATTTTTCTCCCATCAAATGCAGAATGTTAGGTACATTCAGAGCCACTTCAACATACAAATAGCAAATAATTATGAAAATAATGTGCAAGAAAGCTAACAATGCAAGGACAGGATATGAGAATGGTGCTGAAGATGTTGAGATGGTGGTTATGATGTGAGAACAAAGAAAACTAGGCGAAGTAAAATCTAGCTTTGGTTTATTCTGTCCAACCATTCAAGTTCTTTTAAAAAATAAAAATCAATTTCGAGTTACTAGAAAAGAATTGACATTGGTAGCTGAAACATCACTATTGGGTTAAAAACATTGTTCTGGGTTTGATAAGTTTATCAAAAATGATAATAGTTATCACATGAGCCTCCAGCTTTAAATTTTATAACCACATTAATGACTTCAGGAATATGCATTTAATTATACACACACACACACACCACACACACACCGTAACTCAGATGTTGATAATTAAGTCACATCCTTTGAGCATGCAGACGCAGATCTATCATACAAAAAAATGCTTTGTTATATGTCAGATTGACTGTTTATTTGATTACCAGAAAGGAGACAATCATTTGGTGATGAATATAAATCATTTTGCTGCTTTTATATATCTTCTAAGTTCGGCTTCAGCATTTTTGGCACCAACTAATGTTATTAAATTGAAAGATTACCAGTTGATGCATAGTCCATCTTGATACAAAAAAGAAGCTCGCTATGCCTTCAACAAACTGTAAGCCAGTTAAGAGGGAATCATTGATGTATCCTGGTGCGCCTGTCAAGCATACTCAAATCAATATTCATGCAATCTTCACTAAACTACTTCTTTTTTTTTGTGGGCGGGGGGTGTCTGGCAACATGAAATGAAGAGGTGAAGTTCGTATTCAGGCAGGAAAAGATTGAAATTGTGCAAATCTTTTTGAAGTTCTTATAGACATCATTTGGACAGCCACCACTGGTCTCTTATTGTGGATCGTCTTCTCGTTAAACAGAGAATAAAGGAAACAAACAACCCCCACCCCAAAACAAAAAAGAAAAGCAAACAAACAAACACCTTCAAGGAGGGAATGATAAAAGACAACTTTCTTTCTTTCCCTTTTTCTAATACAAAGAGTATAATGTCAAGGAAATTACCTTGAAATGGACAGGCAATGGTGATCCACTTATTTACAAGCTTGGAAAATACCTGCCGATAAATGATTTTAAATACAGTCATGCCTATTTTGAATTAGTTCCAATATTCCACATAATTCCATGAACTTTATAAATGTTTCAACTAGTCACCAAAAGAAAATATGCGCACATCTTTATGGAGTGACATGAAACATGATACTAGCAGTCCACCCATTGAGTGCGAAATTATGGTAACTTTTCTATTCCCTGAAGCTTTATATGCAGTCTCCAGCTTTGCTTTAAGACCCTCCATCAATTTGTCAATCCTAACAATGATCAATCACAACACTTTGATATACTGAAGCAAGATCATGGAATTAACAATATAAATGGAGTTTCTTGATAATAACCAAATCATTCACTTTATCAAAGAGGAAAGTTAGAAAATGAAATACCTATTGCTTTGCCGAAAATCATAACCATACCCAAATAACGTTGTTCCCTTTTTATACCCGCATTTAACTAGCATCTCTATCATATCGTGAAAATGATATACATCGGTCAAATGTATAAGTTTTATTACCTGAAGCATCAAGAAATACTATATTGTCAGATTTAAATGATAGACAATAATATCTTGTTTCAGAGATGGGGATTTTCAAAGAAAGAATAAGCAATATCAAGTATATCCAAGGGTGGGCTGGTTGCTATTAAAGGGGTAAGTGAGCCGGGTTCATAACATCATGAACAGAACCCTGCGATACGTGAAGGGAACTCCTGGAAAAGGTATGTTGTTTAAGAAACATGGACACATACAATCGAAGTCTACACCGATGCTGATTGGGATGGGAGTATAACTGATAGAAGATCAACATCCGACTATTGCACCTTTGTCGAAGGAAACCTTGTTCACCAAAAATATACATGGCAAAAGCCTGCCCGAGCCCGGCCCAAAAGCCTTTTTTAAGGGTCCAGGCTTGGGCAAAAAAGCCCGAGCCTGATTTTTATTAATTAAAAATTAATTTTTTAATTATATAAATTAATTTTTTAATTCTAAATATAAACATTTATAACTAAATTTTTAAAGTTTAATTTAAAAAACACTAAAAACATAGAAATTCTTCTTTTTTTTTTCCATTTTTAAGCATTGAAAAATTCAAAAAAAATATTTTTTTCAAAATATTTTCCGTCGGGCACGGGCCGGGCATGGCAAAGCCGGGGCCTGGCCCGGTAAATTGCCACTCCTAGCCAAAAACCTTGTTACTTGGCAAAGCAAGAAACAAAATGTGTAGGCAGTGAAGAAGCTGAATTTAGATCAGTTGCTCATGGGATTTATGAAGTAATGGGGATTAAAAAATTATTAGAAGATTTCAGATTCTCCACCTATGAAGTTATACTGCGATAACAAGGCAGCTATCTTAATTGTTCACAAATCATAATCCAAATCTTCATGATAGAACAAAATATGTAGAAGTGGATAAGCATTTTATTAGATGGGCATATTTGCATGCCATACATTTCAACTACAGAGCAAATTGCTAACAAACCTACAAAGAACTACACAGGAAGCAATTTAACAGTTTAATTGCCAAGCTAGCAATGGAAGATATCTTCAAGACAGCTTGAGGGGGAGTGTTGAAGAATAGAAGATTCAGCTGAGACAATTTCTGAATCTTCAGTGATTTGCTAGCTGTCTTATTTATGTAAATATATATTTAGTAATTCCTGTAAAATAGGAATAGTTAATTAGTTGCTGAGTTTGTGCCTTGTATTTCCTATAAGAAGGAAATGTGTAAAGCCTTTTTGAATTAGAGGCAATACAGAAATTACTCCAAAAATATTCTCTTTCTTTATAAAGTTATTTGTCAAGTTCCATGAGTAAGTCGTGAAGCCTAAACCCTGTTTCAAATTTCTGGTAATGGACACTTGTTTCAACTGACTATATGGTCCAAAATTTAGTAATTCTAAATATTTCCTAGTACTTTAAACACAACATCCAATGAGTGACTACATGATTATCATATCATTTTAAGGGGAAAATGAAGTGCAAATTTGCAGAATCAATAATAGTTTTCTATAGATTCAACTCAGAATCATGAACATCAATGGGCGGAAACTTTGGCCTTACAAATGAGGGATCTAAGATATCAATTGCATATAGCCCATAATCATCATCAGGGACCACAAGTTCAGTGTCTTTATTTAGTGATTCTGTATAACCTGAAAAACAAAAAGGCACAAACTTAGGGCAACAGTTTGCGTTCAGATAAGTAACTTCAGGAAGACTAATTTAATCAAACAAAATTAGGATTTCACCAATTAAATATTCTAAGGAAAAGAGAACAATGATTTTGCAGCTAGAACTACCAGGCTCCAAAAAGTTGAAAACAAACAACACCAGAAGCGAAAACACAGTGTAGATACTAACATGACTAAAGCTTATACTACAGAACTGCAACAAAACTTGACACAAGAAAGTTAAAGAGAAAATTGTAAGCCTCCTCCTCCCTCACAACTGGATTGTTTAGGATTTTTCATTCAAGCTTGACAGTTTAAATTTATATATGTTGTGTAGATCAACATTTGGCAAATCACGTGGTGGTGTCACTAGCCTGAGTTTCTAAATGCTTTTGGCTGACTCTTCTTACCAGTTACCAAGCTGCCCCACTAAAAGAAAATTGATGAGCTTGTCTGACTTTAAGCGTAGGTTAAGGCTATCCTCCAATAGCCCAGTTCTCCAGTTGTGACTAAGAATTGGAGAACTTGGGTCATGATTCACATCAGATCCTCCACTTATCGTTCCAAGTTTGGTGTCCTTCCAATTTGGTTGTGTTGTCTTCTTGGCGGACTGACATTCATAAAAATGTGTGTTTTTTATGGAGGCTAAAACATTATCCATATTCCCACAAACAACAGCTAACAGTTGACGCAAAAATATAGTAAAATGTTTTCACCATTGTCTTAGCAATACCATAAAACTATTTTTGTTAAAGAAAAATCCTCAATACTTGCAGCAAGACATTCTAGCCTAATCAGGGGTAGCCCTGAGTGTCCTAAATATATATATATATACATATATAAAATATTCATGTCATACAATTAAATATTAACTAGATTTTGGGCACCAGCTAGTCAAGGCTGCCGCCTGTATCAATTATCCTTAGACCACCACTGAGCCTAAACAAAGGTAAGCTAAAATCGCATACAAGCCTCACTCCATTTGTCTTTGACTCATCATTTACATCTACTTCAATCAAAAAGTTACAAAATTTACAAAAAGAAAAGCATTTTTTAAGCTACCCAAAAGCGCTTTTGCTAACAATAAACAACCAAACCAAACACACCTGTTTCGGGGTTATAGAGAGACCAGACCTTCCTCTTGAACTCCAAATCAGCTAGTAAAATCCGGACCCAAACCCGGGTCTCAAATATCTTCCCCTTTGCATGGACCACGGAGCCCCCCATACCCGTTACCAACAGAACCGGGTCCAGGTCCGGGTCGGTCTGACAGCCATTTCGGTTGCCGAAACATGGGCAGAAACTGCTGTCACCGAACATTTTTCGACCCAAATAGCTAAAATTTGAATTCGGGTCGGGTCGTTTTGATTTTTCTTGGTTGACTGAATGTGTATGAAGGAAGGAGCTTGGAGATTGGGACTGCGCGGTTTGGTTACTGATTAAAAGCTTTTATGAGAGTCAAGCGAGTGACAGTGAAGATTATATTTTTTATTTTTCATTTAAGGCCTTGTATTTTTTGTTATTTGTCACTCATATGATATGATTTGGTGGCGTAAGATTCAGTTCGAATTTAAATGTGTATTTCTTATAAGCGCGTGCGACAGTCGGAAATTTTACTTGATCCATTTAAATCTGGAAGGAATAGTTTGGGGGCGATATTTCTACGAATTCAAATATATATATATATATATCATATATCAACAATTGTGGATAATAATGGAATCACTATCATGATGATTGATGAGTGAATATTTAAAAAATTCAAAAAAAGGAAAAGTAGTTGTAATCATGCGGTAGATAATAATTGCAACAATTTTAATTTATAAAAAAAAAAATATTTTATATCCACTTTACAAAAAACTTTAATATGAAATAAAACATACTTTCTGGTTAATCATGAGTTTACGAGCACAGGAAAACTTGAAATTTTATTTTATTTTTTAAAAAAAAAATCTTGAAAACTAAAATGAGCACGAATAAGAAATGCCAATGGAACCTTTAGAATGATAATTAAGATTTAAGAGTAAGATTTTTTTTCATTAATTTTACGTACTGTATATGGAACTTTGTATAATTTTTTTCCATTTATGTATATGGAGCTTTTAATAAATAATGTGAAAGAATTTTTTTTGTTTTACATAATTTGAACTATATTTTTTCTTATATCAAAGAAAACAAATATCTTTCCTTATTGACGTGATCATAAATTCATATGAAATTTCATAAAACAATGACTTTAGATTTACGTAGCTAACTTTATTAGATAGGAAAATATTTTGTTTGGTATTTAATTATATAGACATATCATGGTTAAAAAAAAGGGAATTTAGTAAAATTAGTCCAAAAAAACTTTGTCATTTGTCGAAATGAACCATAATGTTTGGGTTTTACTAAAATGACCATTTTCTCCGAAGTAGATTTCGGAGAATCCAAATTCCCCAAAGTCTACACCGAACTTCTTTTTTATTTTGTTTATTTAAAACTTTGGATCTCTGATTTTTTTGGATCTCTGATTTTTTTTGAAAACTATATATGTCGAGCTCTCCAAAGTGTTCACAAAATATGATAAAAATATCTGAATCATCCATAAAAACTTAGAAAATCAGAACTTTTCTCCAAAGTACTTAGGAATCCGAAGTTTTCTCCGAACTTTCACCTGAAATCTGAACTTGTCTCTGAAGTTATGGTCGGTGTTGTTCCTTATTACTTCTCAAACCAATAGTATTTCGATCGATGTCGGAATGTCTTGATTGCACCAATTATTATTTAGGCATATACAGTAGATTTAGAAGATATTATAGGATATGAACAGATCGATCTACTTCGCGAGATGTGATTGGACAGCTTGCATACTTTAGACGTCTAAATGTATATTCGATTATGTCATATGTTCATCAATAACATCGATTCGAAAACGAATCAAAAGCATCCTTTTTCAGTTTTATACTTGGTTGTTTAAGAGGAGGTTGTATATTACCTCTGATTTATATGTGAGGTATTGGGGTGTCCGGTTGTGAAGGGTATGCAATTTGGCCCCATGATGGCTGGCGATACAAAGCATGGCTGGATCAGAGAGCTGTTATAAGTAGGGTAATGGGACCGAGGCTTGTAGATAGTGAGCACACCTCGTTTTGTGATGGTTGATTGCACATTTTGAGGCGGAGGCACATCAAACTTGGCATTCAGACTATAGAGGATATCATTCAGCTAATCATCATGCCGCGTATCAGTCATCAGGATGATGTCAATATTTTAGACATCGTTTTGCTAGATTGCATACTATATGTCATATTTTATATTGTAAATATTAATTTATTTTTATATTTTATATTATAGAAAAATCCTAAAAATATATTTTTCCTTACAGGACTGCATGGTTGACATATGAGCTCTTATTATAGGGCATTGGCTTCAGGTTAATGCCCATAGTAAGACGGTCATTCCTCATGGAATGGTCATCACCCGTCTCTTGCAATATTTTCAACTTAATTTGGATGTGGCCTCATTTGAGCATCTAACTGTCATTAACTAAAGATTCATGCGACGTAGGATCCTCTATTGTACAAAATTGGGCGATATTTTCATGACAAGTATCAAAAAATGATATATTTTTTCATGACAAAAATCGATAGTGATTCGATCATTTAAATTCTTTTATTTATCTATTTGGTAGGTCCTTGTGCTACGTAAAACTAGCTGTCACAGGTTGATCATTTTGTTAATGATCCACCAAAAGGCTCTGATGGCGCTGGCCCATCTCGCGCTGGCCCATCTCGTGTTGGCCCATCCCGCGTTGGCCCATCTCGTGTTGGCCCATCCCGTGTTGGCCCATCTCACACTTCTCATCCTCCAGGTGATCCATTAGTCACTTTATTACGTGACCTTGTATTTGAGATAGAGGAGAGTCAGATGAGGATCGATGAGCGATGAAAGAAAATGGAGGAACAACGGAAAGGAATAGAGCAGTCATCACATAAGGCGTTAGAGCTTTTTAGAAAGATGTCAGCTGATAGAGATACTAGGCGACCTTGATGTATAATTAATATTTTTTTTGTATAATTAATATATATATATATATATATATATATATATATATATATATATATATATATATATATATATATAAGTCCCAAAAGCAAAAAAAAAATAGAAAAAATAATCTAAAAAACAAATCATAAATAAATAAAATTTATTATATATATATATATATATATATATATTTAAATATCATAAAAAAATTTACCCAAAAAAGTACATTGGAGTTCCGATGACAACTTTAGATATCCAAAATTTTAAATTAAAAAATTTTGGGGTAGATTTCAGAGAATTTGGATTCTCTGAAATATACTGAAGAGAAAATGGTCATTTTAGCAAAATTCAAACGTTGTGGCTCAAGGCCTGGGACATGGTACACCCGTTACTAAAGCAAAAACTTATTTTGCCTTTTTTATTTTTATTTTTCGAAAATAAAATCAAATTCCTCTTTTTTAACATGTCATAAATAATTTTATGTTTGACTCATAATATCCTTAGTCTATCCAATGTCTAGATAAATTTATTATATATATTTAAGAAAATACTGTATCTGTATGTAAAATAATAAAAAAAGTATTTGATATAAGAGAAAATAGATAATCTCTTAACAATTTTTTTAAAAGTTCTATTATTTGAAATCACGAAAATTTTGATTTTAAATTACATATTTATTTCTAGTCTCTTATTTTTTTAATATTGTAATTTTATTTTGCTATTCTCGTCTTTTTGTATAAGACTAATAATGTACTTCTTCTTATTATGTGTATTTTTTTACTTATAAAATTTTATGATAACTTTAAATATATAAATACTAAAATTTTAATTTAACGTAGGATATGATTATATCATGGGTCCAGGTTTTACGGTGTGGTAGAAACAAAGAATTTGTCAAGACAAAGTAAATTGACAAACAAAAGAAATCAATGATGTGAAATCCGGACTGAACCGATCGGTTTGACTGATTGAACCGATATCCGATTGAACTGATTGGACCGATTGAAACAAAGTAGATTTTTTTTTATATATATTTTTAAAAACAATAAAAAATATATAGCTAATTACAGTGTTTAAAAAACCGCATAAAGCGGCCGCCTCGAGGCGCCGCCTCGCCGCCTCGCGGCGATGGCGCGCCGAGGCGGCCGCTTTATGCGTTTCTTCGAAACGGCGCCTTCTTCTGGTGAGGCGGCCGCCTCAGGCCGCCTCACGCCGATTCGGTGTGAGGCGGCCTGAGGCGGCCGCCTCACCAGAAGAAGGCCTTTTTTTATTTTTTTTATTCCAACAGTGAAACGACGACGTTTTGGGCTTCCAAAACGTCGTCGTTTCAGTCGATAAAACGAAAAAAAAAAATAAAATCCCAAATCGCGTTAGGGTTTCATCCTTCCTCCTCGTCACTCTCCCTCGTCACACTGCTTCGATTCACTTCTCCCTCGTCACTCTCCCTCGTCACACTGCTTCGATTCACTTCTCCCTCGTCGCCTGCTTGAATTCGCCTCTCCTGCTGCTCTCTTCTCGTTACTTCTCCCTCGTCGCACTTCTCTCTGTTCTCGTAAGCTTTCAAGTTTTTTTTTTGTTATTTATTTGTTCTGTGACTTCTGTCCAAGAATTTTATGATATCCATCCTTGTTTAATTGCTCTAATTGTTTGAATTGAATCCTGCGTTGGGATTTAGTTTTCATGGTTCCAAGAATAAAACGAGATGACATGTTTGAATATCACAGTAGATTGGATTAGATAGCATAACACAACTTGTTAGTTTATTCTTGCTTCTGATTTCGGCAAATCCAAGAACATGCTCATTGAGTGGACCAAGATTATCCGATGGCTGAGCTCAAATGGTTTCGTTTCATTTGCAATTGGCTTGCATTCTGTTATTGATGGGATTCTTGAAGATGACATCAACCTGAACTCAACCACAATATTTCTCAAGCTTTTCGAGATGGCAGGACTTCCTAACAACATCAATATGGCATGATTTGATATTAGCTGTTGTCCAGTATTTATACTTGGCAGTGTTAGCTAGTTAGTTCATCTCTGTTCAATCTCTGTTCAATCCTATGTTTTCCATTCTTTCTGTCTAGTAACTTATTATTGCTCTTTGCAATTGTCCATTGAAGTTTTATTTGTTTCTGTCTCTGTGTATGGTTTGAATTGAATTGGATGTAAAAGTTACTTACCATATTGTGTTGTTTTTCAGTAAAATGTCGAATCGAACAGATCCGGCCTGGAAGTACGGGCATGAAGTTACTGTGGACGATGGAAAAGGTTCATATAAGTATATTGAATGTAATTTTTGCACAAGGACAATCAAAGGGGGTGTATACAGAATGAAAGAACATCTTGCGGGTATAAGGGGTAATGTTGCGTCATGTTCAATGGTTCCTCCAGAAGTGCAATCTGAGATGAAAGAATATATGAAGAAAAAACAAGATACAAAAAAGGTTGCACAACTTTATCGAGAAGAACAGATTGATGAAGGTGCAACCCTGCACCGCACTTCTTTTGGTAGTTCAAATAGTATATCGCAGAGAACAATTAGAGGGCCAATGGATAGATTTGTGGTTCATCTTGAAGAGGGAGAATTGGCGGACAATGCGGTACAACCCTCACAAGGAAGTGTTCAAGATCTTCGTAATCAGACGATACAAGATATTGGTAGGTTTTTTTATGAGAATGGCATTGCCTTTAATGTTGCTAATAGTCCATCATTTGTTAATATGGTGCGATCAATTGGAAATTTTGGCCGTGGACTAAAACCGCCGACAGCATATGAGTTATCAACAACTATACTAAATAAGGAGTTAGACAATACTAGAGAAGTTGTTGATGAAGTAAAGAAAACATGGAGCCAAACAGGGGTTAGCATTATGTCAGATGGGTGGAAGGATATGAGAGGAAGACAATTGATAAACTTCCTTGTGAACAATCCTTTTGGAACAATTTTTCTGAAATCTGTGGATGTTAGCAATGTGGTGAAGGATGCAAATTTATTGTTCAACATGCTTGATGATGTTATTGAAGAAGTAGGCGAAGATAATGTCATTCAAGTCATTACAGATAATGCATCAAATTATAAGAAAGCAGGTGAACTTTTAATGCAAAAGAGGAAACGATTGTGGTGGACGCCGTGTGCGGCGCATTGTATTGATTTAATCCTTGAAGATATTGGGAAGCTACCTCAACATAAAAATGCATTGTTAAAGGCAAAAAAGGTAAAAATATTAGAAAGCTACCGCAACATACTTTATTAAATATCTTCTTATTTGACATCATTAATTCATGATTGTTAATTTCATTTAACAGGTTAGTAATTTCATTTATAATCATGGAGCGGTGTTGGCTTTGATGAGAAGTTTCGCAAAGAAGGATTTAGTTCGCCCCGCACCGACAAGGTTTGCAACCGCTTTCTTAACATTAGAAAGCATGTATGGTTTGAAGGATTCCTTGGAGCAAATGTTTACTTCAAAAGAGTGGAATGAACTTACTTTCTCCAAGAAGTCTGAAGGGAAAGATGCAAAAAAAGTAATTTTTAATGATAGGTTTTGGACTTGTGTTGCTTATGCATTGAAAACAACCAAACCTTTAGTTCATGTGTTGCGGATGACAGATGGCGAAAAATATCCTTGTATGGGATTTATATATGGTGCCATGGATAGGGCAAAAGAGGAGATAGCAAAAAATTTGGGAAATGAGGCTGCTGCATACAAGGAGATATGGAAAATAATTGATGATAGGTGGGAGTCTCAGTTGCACCGTCAATTGCATGGAGCTGCTTATTTTTTGAATCCTCATATCCAGTATGCAAGCACTCCTCCTTCCCAGCATCCGGAGATTAGGCGTGGGTATCTTATATGCTTGGAGAAACTGTTGCCCAATCCCGATGATCAATGTGCGGCAGATATACAATCAGATGCCTTTCTAAATAAGCAAGGATTATTTGGCACCAGTATGGCCAAACAAACCGTCTTCAATCGTAGTCCTGGTATGTGAATTATCACTTTTGTGTAATTATTAACTATAAGATATTATATGAATTTTGAAAGTGTATATTCAATCTTATTGTAGCTGACTGGTGGAGAGCATTCGGCGGTGAAGCTCCTCAACTGCAATCTTTAGCAATAAAGATTTTAAGTCTAACATGCTCATCCTCGGGGTGTGAACGCAATTGGAGTGCATTTAATATGGTATGATCTAATAATAACTAGTGTTTTGTGAATACTTACTTTATTCAACTTCTGATAATTTGAATAAATAAATTGTAGATTCATACAAAGAAGAGAAATAGATTATCCACCGAGAAATTGAACTCATTAGTATACACATAATGTACAATAGGCGATTGAAGCATAAATACATGAAAAAACATTCATTTCAATCGGTTGATGATCTTTTGATTGAGGATGAGTTGCCTTCTGATGATGAGTGGGTGGCTGGAGAAAGCTTTGTGGAGAATACTTCTATTGAACAACCGAGTGACAGTAGAGCACCTGCACAAAAAAGGAGCAGAGACCAAAGTAAGTTAATCTTGTACAAATAATGCAACTTATGTAATCAAATTTAAAAATAATACGACTTTATGTTATTTGTTAGGGAAAGGGAAAGCTCCACAATTAGTGGATGAAGACACTGCAAGTGAATGTGGTTCTTTCGATGATGACCCATCTGATGATGACAGAGATTTTGACCCAAGTTTCATGCCACTAGACACCACTGATAGCTTGTTTAAGGATTAGTTATCAATAATTTTTTGAACAAACTATGTATTATGAAGAAAGTAATGTAATTTGGATTACATATCAATAGTTTTTTTAACATACTATGAATTATGAAGAAATTAATGTATTTTTTATTATTTTCCCGATTTCCGCATTGAGGCGCCCGCCTCGCCGCCTCGAGGCGGCCCGCCTCGCGCCTCAATGGCCGGCCGCCTCGAGGCGCCGCACCGTATTTTAAAACATTGGCTAATTAGTAACCACGGGTTGACCCCCCCCGGTCTGACGTCTGACCTTTGATCCTCTCGCCATCCCGGATCGATGAACCGGTCTAGATTTTAAAACACCGAGAGAAAAAATAACGGTGAAAAACAAAAAATAAAAATGAAAACTATAAGGACTAATACAAATACTTAGAAAAATGTTGATAATTTTGTCTCATTTAATTTTCATGTATTCCGCGTTAATAAATGAAGTTGCTGTCTTCAATGGGCGTGACTTGGTGGTGTAGGGTTCATGATCTCACATTGAGGTCTTGTGTTCGAATTCAGAGAGTGCGTTTTTTTGTAAGAGTATGAGAAAATCGGAGGTTTTACCTGCTCCGCTTAAGCCCGAAATGAGTGGTTTGACGGTGTGGTTTCCAACGATTTCGAAAAAAAAATGAAATTGTCGTCTTCAAGAGGTGTGGTTTGATAGCAAAAAGCTTAAAATTTGGTTGTTAGGTTCTGAGTTCGAGTTTATTTGGTGTATTTCTTATAAGAGTTTAGGACGATATAAGATTTTACATGCTCTGCTTAAATCCGGGTCGGATGATTTAGTGGCAAGATTTTAAATGTATCCCCAAAAAAAAAAAAAAAAAGCTATCGCCACGTGTAAATTTGAGATGAGGTTTACATTTTGGCTGGAAGGAAATTGGATGTTCTGTATTCTGTTATAGAAAAAGAAAAGACATTACATGGGAGATTAGATTTGGACAGTCAAAAAGGTCGATAAAAAAAAAATGCTGATAAAGCGCCAAACACGGCATAAAGGCATCTAAGAAGAATATACTAGATCAGGGGCAATGAAGACATTTGACACTTGATCAAGCTTTTTAGATACACTGTACACAGCTTGAAGCAGGGTTGGGCTTCAAAGCAAATGTTTGGTGTGACATTATATATATATATATATTATTTATAATTTGACACCTAAATAATTATATATGCCTCAATTATATCTTTTGTAATTATATTCTGATAATTTCATTCCATTTATATCCCTATGTTATTAAATAATCCTTTTTTTTCAATTTAATCATAATTTTTAAGAAATAGTGAAAAATAAATAAATAAGATAAATGTACATCATTTTAAAACTAATTTTATTAATTTGAAAATAATTAAACTTAAAGTAAATACAACAAAAAAGAAAGAAAGAAAGAAAAACTACAAAAATTCAGAAAATAAAACATACAATACAAAAGATATCTAGTAATCAGGGAGCTCATTTACGTATCATCCAATATCTCCGAAATATTCCTTAAAAGAAGGAGAATCGATTTTAGATATTTGGTTGTATTGTTGAGCACTTTTTGGCTTTTTCTATAGCTTATTCATTTTCGAAAAACTCGCGTGGATCAGTTATGAAATTTAAATATATTAGTAATATTTTATTATCCTCCTGGTATTCTTCCATGGCTATTTTTCTCATTAGCATATGACAATTTCTTTGTCTATAATCGCAGCCTTTTTGTAAAAGTTGAAGGATCTATTTTTAAAATCGAAAGTGCGATTGTTGGATAAAATTGATTTTTACAATGTTTATCAGTCTGAAGGAATAATCGGTATTGTATATTAATTATAAATCCGTATTTTTCCATAATCACTTATCAATATAAGATATTAGGAGTGATTACGCAACAGATACTCGGGATAATATTTTCTGAAAATACTTTATACGGTTACATGTTAACCGATTTACCGGTTCACCGGACTGAACCGGGCGATTGAATAGCCGAACGATCAAATCAACCCACTGCTACAGTGATCCGGTTTCTGTAGCAATGGCTGATTACTATAATTTCATCAAATTACAGTTTTGCCCATAATGCGGTTTTTGCGGAAAATTCTCAAAATACTTTCGAAACGATTCTAAAATTTTTTCTACACATTAGACTCACTGCTACAGTCATTAAAGTACTGTAGCAGTCGTTAAATTACAGTAATTTTGGTAAAATTACTATTTTACCCCTAGTACGATTTTACGAAAAATTCCCGAAATACCCCGGAACAATTTCGAAAATTTTTCTACGCACTAAACACACTGTTACAGTTGTTCAACCACTGTAGCAATAGTAAAATAACTATAATTTCAGCAAATTATGATTTTACCCATAATGCGGTTTTACGGAAAATTCTCAAAATGCTTTTGGAACAATTCCGAAAATTCTAGGAATTTTTCTACACATTATTATACATCCAATTTCATCCACAACAATTCAATTTCACAAATAAACCATAATAGAATTAATTACATAATTAATCAAATTAACTTCCTAATTAATTCAAATTCATACAATTCCAAATTCCTAATTACTAATTGAGAGTCCACCACTATAAAGCAACTCTAAAACAATTTTCAGGTCACCAACGAGTGGCTTAAGAAATTTTAGAATGGTAATTTTGTGTTCCACATAATAATTAGGCTTAATTATATTGATTAGCCTAATTAATTTAGGCATGCATGCTAAAGAGTTTCAATTAAGATTTTTACTCAAATAATAACACTAAATATCAAAAAAATATAATCACAACATATGCAATTCAAATGAAAAATATGAAAAATTATTTCAAAAATAAAATTAATCTAGGAATTACCTTAATTCCAAGCTTCATTTATTTTGCTACCTTGGTTTCCTTAATAATCATTAGCTTTAGTGTTTATAATTAAACCCTAACTTTTAAACCCTAAACACTCTCAAGCCAAAGGAAGAAAACCAATTTTTCTCTCTCATGTTGCATATGGTCAAAAGTTGGTCTAAAAAATGGAGGGGGTATATTTTATAATTTTGTCACTAACTAACACTTGGCCATAATTAAGCCAAAATATGTCTCACATGTGTTGCTCCAAATTTGTCAAGACTAAAGTTTTCTTTGAAAGATTGGAATATTCTAAGAATATTCCATTTTTAGAAACTAGACTAATTAATTAACCCTTAATTAATTAATATTTGAGTGGTACATGTGTCAAACACATATTAATTCCACCAAATATAAATTATAATTATTTATTTATGAAATAATTAATTAATTCTAATTATTTAAAATACATATGTCAAAATTTTAATGTGTATCTAATCAAATTATGTATCAAATACAAATACACATTAGATATAAAATTACCTCTAGCATGTGTAACATTACGAATAATCAAATTACTCGTAATTAATTACTCTAGTGTTCTAGGAGTATGCTTTATTAGTAGGACTATCTAGGTTCAGGTGTATCTGTCACGAAAATAATTTGTGTTCGTAATTCACCCACTCATAAATTACGACGTCCACATATAATTGTGTTGAACGACACAAATTGAGGTCATCGCATATGTATAGTCTTTTTGTCATAGGTCATCTGAATTATATCGGAGATATAGATAAAACATCAAATCTATATTGTATACAATTCTATATGTCGTGATATATAATCGTGATTCTATGTACAAATACTCAGAACAATTCCGCAATATACCATGGCCAAGGATTTTAGAGTATCATAAAGTGGATGCCTAAATCTCGTACACGGGACTGACAGATTCTCTCTGGATACAACACAAGATATCGAGAACATCAGTCCACACCCAACACACAGGCGGAGGTCTGATCTAAAAAGTTCATTATTGTGACTTCCATCAAAGTGTGAAAGATAACTCACACATCCACATTGGTATCTCAAGTCGAATGACCACTATGCTACTCGACTCGAGAAGATTCCTATTAACATAAGTGTACCATCTATTAAGAATCTTTCAATTAGTTGTTTAGTACTCATCCAATGAATACCTACATGTTTATATACAAGTCTTAAAGACTCATGGTTTACTATGACCAACCACCAGATCATATTTTGATATATACGACACGTATTGGTCTTCGCGATTTCACTGACCGAGCCATAACAGTTAATCTCGACCATGAACTATATTTGATAATATACTTTGTAGTGACAACCCCAATTCTCATTAGAAACCCCTAGTTGTAATAGCGTGACTATCACATATTTCTGGGTCTTTGTTTAATATATACATCACCAACTCATAGTTAGTTTCGATCTTAACTGGATAAGATCGAATATATACACAAAACACAAGAGAGGTTACCATAAATAAAGTAATATTATAGAAGAATATGTTGCTTGTATTCATTAACCAGTCATAAATATGATATGGATTGGCGCTCAAAGCAGCAACCCCAATACTTTCTCTCACTTATTTTAATGCCAATCGACGACATCATATACACATCTATATGTGCATCATATACACATGAACCTCAAAAGTTCACCAACACTTAAAAGATAGACAATAGTTAGTAGGTTCATTATAATACACTAAGTTTGTCAAACAAACACAAATGTCTCCCTTAGTCAGCATCACCCATACTATATAGAACCGAAGTTCCACGTTAGATTTTTAGATGTTACCACTAATATCATGCTTTAATTGCCATGTTGTCCAAGTATCAATGATCAAATAAATAATACATTATGTGGACAACCGCTGACCAGTGCTTACACACGCGTATAACGCAAGCGCATGTATCGTTCAAGTAGTATAAAAAGTATCAATCCCACGAGGACTTAATACCTAATCTATTAATTTTATGAGGTCAAATGATTACTAGTATCTAACAGGTTGATTGATTGATTTGAAATGGTGATGATTCTAAATTTAAAAACAAGTAAATAAAATTACACGAAGGTCGGTTTAAGAAAATTCAATATTAAAAACTATTTAGGGTTGTGAATCTTTCTAATATCTTTTAAAAGATGAAGTGGTTATTTTATATTTGTGTAATAAATCGGTTTACTAACCTGGAACACTAAATTATACGAAATCATTTGTCGATGGTCATACGCAAATACCCATTTTAACCCAATTGAACCATATGTCTATGTCAACCAAATTATCTAGATTCATTAAGTTTAAGTTCCAATTATGGCTACCCCCGCCCGACAGGTATATGTCTATCATGTAAGGAAATCTATTAAAGGGTTATCTATCCTCAAGGAAGATCGTGGGCTATTAAGTCTAAGGCTGAAACTTAAAATTCATTTGTCAAGTTTATTTTAGATTTACCAGATCAATCTTATTAGTGGCCAATTAATAAGACGCATTAAGCTTAAGACTTAATAAGTAAACCTTTAAATTACCCAAACTATAAAATAACCCTTTAGTTACAACACATAACTAGGGCTAGTAAAAACTTGAAAGTAAAATACATAAAGTAAAAATGCTGAAAAGTAATTGCGGTAAAGTAAAACTGAAAAGTAAATTATAATAAAATAAAATGCTAAGATAAAATGATCAACTTTTACTATTTACTATTTAGATATCTCCCTTAATATAATATATTAACTTGTGATTATTTTACCAACTAGCCATATAGGTGGTAACCTGATTAAGTCAAATTAAGTCCAACCAGCCATAAAGGCGGAACCAAAATAAACCTGCCATATAGGCGGTAATAAAATTTAATTACCAATCGACCAATCTGGCGGTATCCTTGATTAGTCAGGTTTAAACCAGATTAAAATAAATTACCAACTGACCAATATGGCGGTATCTTTTTTAATTCAAATTTTAAATAGTGAATTTATTATATTTAAGGGAGATTAATCTAAATTCCAATAGTAAAAGAATTACCTTTCACCCTAGCAAGGGGAAGTTACCTCCTCATGGTTGAATAGTAAAAACTGTAAAAGTAAAAAAAAAAAAGTAAATTATTATTATTACAGAACGTAATTAAAATTTAATTACAAAACTGAAATCAAAAGAAATTAGATAGAAAACTCCCTATTTATAACAGAGAAATTAGAGAGGAAGGTGCATCTGAAACTGAAACCTCGAGCTTAATTTATAGGCGCGGATAGGCTCTGGTCGTCGCGACGCAATAACCTTTGGCGTCGCGACGCCGGTGTCTTTTGGCGTGGCATACTGAGGTGATGACGCGTGGCGATTCAGATAAGGAGATAAGATGACATGTGGCGAGGCGGCTAACAACTCAATTATTGTGCTGACGTGGCATTGATGTGGCGACATGTGGCGAAAGGGAGTGTCGGCACCGTAGGATTGCGACACGTGGCACACTATGATTGGTTGATGATGACGTGGCGATGACGTGGTACTTTAACTTGGTCAATATGTGATGTGGATGATGACGTGGCATACACATGGAGTGACACGTGGCACACGTGGCGATGGCGATTGTCGGCACCGTAAGATGATGACACGTGGCACGACGCACGATAGTAGATCGGCTATGATGGTGACACATGACACATCGCACGTTAGCAAAGTCAAACTTCTTAGATTCTGACATGTGGACCCGGCGCACGTTAGCATGGACCCGACGCATATTAGGCGTCGTAACGCCAAAGGCTTGCGCGTCGCGACACACGAAATGACCATTTTGCCCTTTTCTTCATTTTTCACTGTTTTGGCCCCAAATCACCTCCAGAATGTCCTGAAACTTTATTTATCTACAAAATAACATAAAACACATCAAAATATTCACAAAACTCAAGAAACTATACAAAATATTAGGTTAAATGAATGAGAAATAGTGATATAATTACCACTCATCAACCGCAAATAGAATATTATTACCAACACTTCTAATCTCAAGAGTCACTTTGCAACTCCTAAGTCAAACTTCAAAAGTTCCAACTAATTCCACATAAAGTAGAATTAGTCATGACACTACCACTGCTTCTTTTCTAACTCTTAAAACGTAGACCTTCTACAGTCATTATCAAACTCAAAATTTGATCTCAATGATCATAATGGTTGCAAGTTACAATCTCCATGAATATGAAATTTATCCTTAATATATCATAAATATCCCAGAATAAATTTAATGACAATCATATGGTCTATAGCATATCAAAATAGCTCGTTCGTAACCATTATGACTAAATTCACACACACACACACACACACACACACACACACACACACACACACACATATATATATATATATATAATCGTTCATAATATAGTAGTTATTATTCCACCATCCTATAATTCATAAGAAACTGATTAGACATACCAATCAATTGTTCTTTCGATTGAAGAAAACACCTTCTACGAAAGAAGAATTATATATATATAAAAGACACATTACAACTGTCCCACAGTTACACTATCTATCACACATGTAATGTAACTGTGTCTTTTATCATATCATATCTGATATACGACTAGAAAAAGTATCACACAAGTCTCTCAATCATATATCATACATAAGACTAAGAAAATACTTATATTGTTATAATCATGGAGGAAGGGGTAAGACCATAGGTAAACCATTTACCTTACTGATCGAGTACGATTTGAATATACCTATTCGGATATTGCTGAGTACGGGAATTTTTGGAATTCCTGAACTCGATTTTTTTTAAAAGACAAAAAAAAAGAATGCAACGTCGACATGCTTAAAAACGGTTTTCCAAGTGTGAAATTGACTTGCAACTCTGCCAACCAGTGATTTCAGAACTTGAACGGTGATCGAACTGGTGATCTAAAAGATTCAATGGGTCTATGGTTCGATCGATTTAATCGTTTCAAAAAAATCGGTAGAACTGACTTACGTCATAAATAGTTTTATTTAACTAAAAAATATGAAAAATATTAAATTTTAGTTTTTGGTTTTAAAAATTAAAAAAAAATATTGAACTGGTCCATTTCACCGGTTTTGACCAAGTTTGTCCAATTTGACCGATTTTTTTGTTACCCTATTTTTTATTGATTAACAGGACTGGACTAACGACCGATTTTTGGTTCGACCGGCCCATCCATATGGTACATAATTCTGAGAATTCTGATCGGTTCTCTCATATGGTGCATAATTCTGAGATTTTTGGAAATTCTGGTATACTTAGAGAGGTTGTTGCGATGGTTGTGCTTGGTTATCATTGCTCCAAATAAAGTTAGGATGGTTTCTCCAACCAGAATTCTAGGTTTAGGAGTATGGGTTTGGATTTTGTCTCTTGAAGGTGTTTATGGAACTGACTTGGTCATGGAGACATTCTTGCAGAGTTGGAAAGCTTGGGTAAACTTGTGTGATATGTTCATTTGAATTAAAGACATGACATGTGACTTCTTGAATTGATTTGACATGATCACTTTTCCTCATTTCTAACGCCTCAACTTTTTTAGCTAGAGATGCATTTTTAGCAGAAATGTCATGGTCATCCCTAAGGTTAAACATGCCTCTATCAGATGATTGTGGTTTTACAGAGGACTCATATGTTCCAACCGTGTCCCATTGTTATGCATTATCTGCTATGTGTTCTAGGTAATCTAGTGCATCTTCGGGACTTTTGTCCTTAAATTCACCTTTACATATCATTTTCACTACTTGTCTACTCTGGGGTGTTAAACCTTCGTAGAAGTAGGAAACCATCATCCATGTTTCAAACCCGTGATGCGGACAAATATTTAACATTTCTTTAAATCTATCCCAACATTGGTCAAGTGTTTCCCCCGACTCTTGTGTGAAAGTTGTGATTATCCTCCTAAAGGAGTTTTTCCTGTGAGAGGGAAAATTGTTTTTAGAAATTTCTCTTGTAAATCATCCCATGCTCTGATGAATCCTGACCTAAGGTTCTGCAGCCAAATTTTAGCTTTATCTTTTAAAGGAAAAGGAAAAAACTTGAGTCGAGTTATATACATGCTGTAATTTTGGTCTGTGTAGTATTACATACCTCTTTGAATTCCCTTAAGTGCTGATAAGGATATTTTGATGTGGAATATGGGTAAAAATTGGATGCCACCTGGTTTGAAATTGAAACGTGATGCATCTGGGGGAAATCAATGCAAGATGATGATCCTGATCTAGTGGGATTCATAAATTCTCTTAGTGTCATAGAATGATTAAGATTGTCATGCTGAGATTCACGTTCTACCTGATCAACTGAATTTTTATCTCGGATAAGTGAGTTTTTGTAACATCCCCCTACAGGAGATGCTACCGGCAGGGAATAGGCTGACCTAACCACCTAAGCCTCTGACTATCTGATTATGATCTTTATTATTGAACTCATCTCGGAAATGAACTTATACATGAGACCCTTGCCCAACTCAACAGCATGAAATGCAACTCAAATACTCATAATCATGTATATAAAATATTACACTCTGTAGCCTTGTCATGAACACTTATCTTGTAACAGACATAATTTCAACTTATACAAAATGTATGATACATGATTTTTTCTTGAACTGTGACTGACTATGTTTCTGAATTGACCTGGTGGACTCAGACCCTTTAGTGACTGCCATCAGTATCCATCCTCTCGAGCTCGTCCTTTTTGTGAATTTCTACTCACATTGGTATGCTATATGGATTATACTACGTTGGTTTATTCTATGGACTTTTGCTAGAACTGTAAGCCCCGTGCTAACTTGCATAGATTATTAGATTATACTGGGTTCTCTTCTTTCTAACTTTGGATGCTTCCTTAATCCTTTTCTGGGTGATCTATCTCCCAATATATTCCATTTCTATCTTAGGATAAACTATCATCAGGTTTCTTTATAGTTACCGTTATCTATGCTGGTAGAGGCTAGGGCAAACATCTTACGTCTCTACGGATATCAATGTCCTTGTTCTGATATTGTGTGTCCTGGTAGAGTCTATTGCTAATGTAAGATAAGTATGAGATAGAATCCTTCAGGATAATTTCTTCAACCGGTATTAATGAGGGATATGGATATGGGTAGCTTAGGGCTGTATCCATGTCGGGTTTCTTGGCGTAAGGTAATTAATCATCTGTACTTATGACCTTCATTTATTTGTTTACGAGCCTGAATTTGAGGATCTACAATCTCTTCATCCTTTTTGGTATCTCTAGTCTAATTCTGATTTCTTGCTTCTTTTATCTTTCTGTATATCTTTCGTTACTCGGGGAACTTACTATCTATATGAGGTATTCAAGGCTACTGGATCTAATTGAAGGAATTTTTCTGATGATGGAAAAAGTCTTACTAGGAAGGAAGGAATCTTTCGAGAAGGGAAAAAACCCTACTTAGGTCTATTTGATATTTTTCTCTTGCTCATGCTTATTCTATTCACTTTACTACTATAGGTTTTGGTAGTTACTTATTTATTTGTTTCTGTATCTTTATCTCTTATTGGCTCTGGTTGTTTGAACATCTATTTATCATTCTTTATTTTTCTTATATCTTTCTCTTCTCACTCCTTTGTGTAACTATGCTTATAACTTTACTATCTATTCTCATAACTTGTCTTGAACTCATGTTGATTAACTAGGATAAGAAAAAAATGATTTCCTGCTAGAATAAGGGTTATGGTTACTTTATTAGGAAAAAGATTTAGATAGCCTTGGGAATTTTACTAATCTATCTATAAGACTTTACGACATATTCGAGGATCAGATACTGGAGAGGTAGTGCCTCGCATACGGGTATCCCAGATATACTGCGTATACATGACCCCAAAACTCTACCCACTACATTCACTGACTTTCTAGACCACGCTCTGATACCATGTTTGTAATATCCCCTAGAGGAGATGCTACCCGTAGGGAATAGGCCGACCTATTCCCGTAAGCCTCTGATTATTTCACTGTGATCTTTACTATTGAACTCATCTCGAAATTGAACTTATACATGATACCCTTGCCTAACTCAATAATATGAAATGCAACTCAAATACTCATAATCACGTATATAAAATATTACACTTTGTAACCTTGTCATGAACACTTGTCTTGTAACAAACATAATTTCAACTTATACAAAATATATGATACATGACTTTTTCTTGAACTGTGACTGATTATGTTTCTGACTTGATCTGGTGGACTTAGACCCTTTAGTGACGTATACCTGTAAAACAAGAAACTGGGAGTGAGGGGGATTAGATCATTTGAATGATCTAGTGAGTGTATAATTAAAACGAAAACTGATTCTTTCTGAAAATTCATGATTCTAAAAAACTGAAATCCTCTCCATAAAACATTCTTTTCTGAAAACTCAACTATTTTGAAAATCTTTTCAGAAAAATCCTTTTATAAAACTCATATTTCTTGAGAAATCTTTTTCTGGAAATCCATTTCTGAAAATCTGTTTCTGAAAAATATATATCTGAAAACTTTGTATCTATATATCTGGCGCATGGGGGCGTTACGTAACATCGTTCCCCATACACAAAATCTAGCGCTTAGGAGCGTCCCCTCATACGCAAATATCAGGTGGTGTAGAAACTGCATTTTTGCATAAGTCCGATGATGAGCCTCGTATGGAGGCACTACCTGAAAAATTGCGGAAGTCATGGGAAACGAATGCCGGAAGGAAGAAAAACCTCCAAAATTAACACCTCATCGGATTCAGACTCACTAGCCCTCCTCCGATTCGCTCAGCCGCTGTTTCAAACCTTAGCCTCGGACAAGCCCAAACACCTGCAATCGGCCCATTACCCTGCAACCCATCCACACAGCCCAAGCCCATGCACGCCCAAGCCTTCCCAAATAAAAAAAATCTCATGCAAAACACATGTCAAAATCCCTCACATCACCTTCCACTTTAACAAGACATTAAATCCCATCCTTACCAAAATTAGGAGATTGTGTTCCCTAAATAAATTAAGAAAATATCTCTCATATTTGCATGATTTATTTCCTTGCTTAGAAGATCCATTGTCACTATAAATTAGAGATCAAATCACCAAGAGAAACCCCAGAGACATACGGCAAACACAAACACTCTTAACATATTGGATGACACTTGAAAAACAAAAAACCCTAAGCCATCTATTTTTCCCTTTATACGACAATCAAACAATAATCACAAAAATCACAAAACACACACACACGGTAGACTCACACACACAAAATACACAGACACGTGAACAACAATTACAAAACACACACACACACACGGCATACACACACACAAAAAACACACAGACACATGAACAACAATTACAAAACACACACACACGACAGCCTACACACACACACACGACAATCACAAGAACAAGCAAACAAAACCGAGACTCTCTTTCTAGGCTACACACTTTCTCTCAACCTTACACGGCAAACACAAAAAAAAATAGTGAAGAAATCCTAGACTCCCTTGACCCAACAACAACAAATAACCCTTCAACCAACAAAAGCCACTGAACAACAAACACTAAAATAACAGCCCACCAACCACCAAAAAATAGTGAATACCGAAACAAAAAAAAACCAACAAACTAAAACTAGCCAACCAAAACAACGCCCAAACCGTAGCTAGTAAACAATGAAAATAAACTAAACAACAACCCTTATCACCGTGAAACCATAACAAAAAATAGTGTGAAAATAGTCCTAAAACAGCAGTAAAATAGCCCCCCAAAATAGTCCTAAATTACCGAAAAACATCACAAAAAACAGCAGCCAAATCAACCAAAACAGTAAAAACAGTGAGCAAAAACAGCGAAACAATGTGCAGAAATAGTGAACCAGTAAACTAGAAAAACAACAAGCTTTAATCCTTTCAGCGACGACTTAACGTACTTCCGAGAAAGCGACTTAAAAAGTAAGACCTGAGGGCACCCTTTACTCTATTTATTTTATTGTTCTGGACGCGGCATGCCTGGTTGGATGTGAAATACGTCTAACCGGGTATACGAGGTCCTATATCAAAGACGGCCAAATCTTTTGTTCACATTTTTCTGTCTTTAACATTTTATTATTTATCTACTTTTATATTTATTTACTTTTATTTTTATTTATCTTTCTGTCAATTTATTGTTATTTATTATTTCACATTTATCTTGTTATTTATTTTCTTGTCTATTTAGTGTTATTTGTCTTTTCTATTTATTTACTCGCATTTATCGTTATTTTATCGTTTCGCTTTTACTTTTGTTTATGTTATTTCGCATCTACTTTCATGTCCGTTTACATTACATTAATGATTGTGTGTGTTATCCTTTGTGGTATATCGGATGGAAACCCATACATAAATTCTGTAGCCGAATCTGAATGGATGGTAGTGTGGTCTGTACTTGGGATACAACTACATGTACCGCTCAGGAAATAACCATATATGCAAGTTTATGTCATTATTGATGCTATTTTCGTAAGAACATTCGAACGCGTTTTCAAACGCAACTCGAACGCAAGCCTTCTGCCTCACTCCGTTCGAACGCATTCTCGAATGCTACACGAATGTGAACTCTCTGGAACACTTCGTTCAAATGCGTTTACGAATGCTACACGAACGCACACACACTGGACGACCTCTTTCTTTATATTTCATGCATTTTTACTTCTTTAGTTATTTATTTTACATTATGCGCGTGAGATTAATTATTTGAATTTAATATCGATGTTTTTTTCCTGCTTTTGATTATTATTATAATTTTTATTATCGTATTCCTTTATTTAATATGCTTTTATTTATATTAATGTTTATGAGTGTGTAAATTGGTGTGTTTATTTAAATTATCTTGCATGAACTGTATAAGACTTGACTATACCATTGTGTGAACCCGTCCATTATACTGGCATAAATAAGGGACCATTCCGAACCCAACGGTTTGAGATCTTCCATTGCGAGGGGTGAGTGCGGCCTTAAAACATTTCCCAGTTCACACTGGGTGGTGACTCATTTATTCTCCGATTTAGTCCCCCGTGGGTTACTCCGTACACTCTACGGGCTGCGATCCCAATAGTGTCGTGGTCTCCGAATATCATAGGCATAACGATAAACCCCACTTCGCTCCTACAGGTGGTCTTGAGGCATTATGTCTCGCCGTCCCCCAAGCCACAAATCTGGTGTCGGGGTATAGATATATACTACCCTCCGGACTCAAAATATGGGATCTAGGGGCATCAATCATCCATAGTCCTGAGCTGCGTGTGCACACGATATCTGAATCCGTCAATTACATATTTGAGTTAAGTTACATACTAAGATGGGTTTTTCTGTTGGACAATTATGACCCATAGCGTCACTATTTGTACAGATCATGGTGTTGTTGTACAAATTAACTATGTGACAAATGAGATTGCTCTCTCATCATTTGTGATTAGATCACCTTAGATGTATAAATGATGAGAGGTCCCTATGATTTATTCCTGGGCGGAGAATGATATGAGACAGTATCAGTCCACGTAGGATAAATCATTAAATATCCCTAGTCAGAGTATTATCGAGATTGGACATCGATAGATACGTAAAAGACTAGTATTGCACTTGTGCGCGTTGTGAGGGCACAACAATATAGTTCTCATATATTTGGGTATTTGATACTCATGCAAGTGTAATAGGAGGTTGTGTTTCACCGATGGTACGGGAAACAGCTTCGCTCTGGATAGACCCCCTCGGAATCCCATTGGTAGTATGACTGTGTGTCTATGGGAGTCCGAAATCAGGGTAGGTGTATTTGGTCTTAACCTGAGACTTGCACCGCTAATACTTGCGACAATCAATATACTTTGGTTGAGGTCGTCCAAGGCTTTAACCGGTTCTGTGTACGCCAATACTGGGTATGTTGAGAATCGTAGAGTATTGGGTGTGATGTCAAGACGGAAGTATCACTCCAGTCATAGTGGAGATGATGTCACGTAGGATACGGTATTAGTGCTCTTAAGTGCTGCGCGACCATCGGGATATTATGACTAGGTCATGTATATCCGATTATAGAGACTAGTTACCAGACATCCGACATGTGTTTCGTACGGGGCAGACACAACTCCAGCCCCAGGCCTAGCACGTGACCATCCGATACTAGATCGATATGCACTATACGATGTATACTACGCCTGATACAGATCCTTCATTCATGTAAGGATATTTCCGGAGAATTGGGTAGACATGGTGCTTTGCTAGAAGCCAACCTTGTCTCGTGAATCGGTAAAACGTAGTACTTGGTACTTACATGTTCGGATAGTCCGACGACCGTATTTACTGCCAATATATCCGGGGATCTCATGGGTCGCTTCCCAATGATTCACCGATGATGTATGACTCGCACTTTAATTAATCTGGGATTAATTTGATGAGAGAGAAAATTAATCTGGGATTAATTACGGAGATATTTTATCTGGGATAAAATATAGTCTAAAGAGAGAGAACGCGATTAATTTGGAATTAATCGGTAAAATAAATTTAATAGTTAAATTTGATTTTTCTATTTAATTTATTCGAATGGGCTAAAATTAATATATCGGATATATTAATATGAATTGGATTTCATTACGAAATTAAAGTCGGGCTTTAATGCGAACGAACAAATTAATTTAGAATTAATTCGTAAACGACGTTCGTAATATATTTGCGAGGCATCGATATTTAATTAAATTAGATTTAATTATTTAACGACGGAAGGCAAATGTTTGTAGAGATATTTAAATTTTGAATTCAAATATGTGGGGCCCATGTGTAGTAGGTGTACCTACCACTCAACTACCTTGTTTGCTTTTTGAAAAAACCATTTACCCTCACCTACCAAGTTTAGGGTAAAAAGTGAAATGGTTTCACCTAAGGTTAAAAGCAAAAATATCTCTCTCTTAACCTAATTCACTCTTTCTCTCCTTCTCTCTTTCTCCCTCTCAAAGTGACGCCCAAGGGGCTGCCATGGATCTGAAATGGCGTGAGCAGTGAGGGGAGTTAAGGGGCTGATTTTGTTGATAAATCGGAAGTGCTAGCACACTGAGAGTTATACGAAGGTGATAGGGAAACTCACCCACGAGCCGGGAATCGTTTGACGAAGATTGGAGCTCGAAATCTTGGATTCTTGAAGACTCAAAACCGAAATTTTGAGCAGTGGAATGCATGCAGTGGGCGTACCTTGGAGGGCTAAAAATGGTTTTGTTTGTCTTCAAATCGTCTCAACCGATCAATGTGAGTATTCCGCTACCTCCTTTGATGTATTCACACATTATTTTCATGCTTGTTATGATCTTGGGACCTAAATAGAAACCAACATTTTCCCCCATGCCTCGAAATCATAAAACTTAAGCTTCTTGAAAACAATCTTTCTAAAAATATCATCATTAGTAAAATAACTGAAATCAAACTCTGGCTTATGCTCCATGTGCTTTTAAAAGTAAGTCTTATACTGAAAATAACTTAAATGTAATTAATTGAGAAAATGGTCCACTCACTGATTTTGGAATCTGACTGGCACTGTTTTGCTTCGTCGAAGAACTTACAATTCCTATCGATAGTCTGTAATTAGTAAACTTGATTAGAATATAAGTCGTAAATATGTTTCGGGATTATACTAAGTTTTTCCATTCAAGCACTTGCTATCACTTCAAAGCGTATCATACTTATATCATGATGTAATTCATGTATACGAGCTGATACGAGACCCTTAGGGTGGCCTCTAACATGCTAGGGTGAGACTGGAACGAATTAAAACTTATTCTAGGGAAATTCTAGTCACGCGTCGCGATGCCGTCTCTTGGGCGTCGCGACGCTCAAACATACTAGTAAACCAGTGAGCATCATTTGTCTCCGCGTCGTGACTCCCACACGCGTCGTGACGCTAAGCTTTGAGCATCATGAGTTCCACCACACATAGACGGGACAATGGGCTTCCTCTGTTTTCCGTATCATGACGCTAGTCCTTGGGCGTCGCGACGCTCATATTCCAAAACTGAATCAGGGGAAATTTTCCAGTACGCATCATGATGTTGGGTGTTGGGTGTCACTACGCTAGGCCAATTCCAGGGTCTATCATCAAATCTTCATGGACATACCATAGCAACCCAACACTTCAACACTACAACAATAACGCAAGTCACTCTATTAAGCTCCAACATCATACAATCTATACCAATATGCCAATCATTAAAGCAACCCTTTTAATCCTATAATATTAATTTACATTCATTATCTATAATTCCATAATCTTGGGCATTCCTTTACAAAATCAATTTCTTTGTTCATTAACCACCTTAATGCAATCATTATCATGTTCAAGTTTTGGGTCAAGGTTTTCTTACCTCAACTCACTCAATTTTCTTTACTATTCAAGTCTTATAAGCATGGTATCCTTCTCCCTAGCTTGTTTTGAGTTGGTTTCCATTCTTTTCCTTATGATTTTGGATGGGAAATGTCTTCCACTTCTTCCTTTCTTCTCCCATATTCTTCTCTCACGTTTTCTCTCTTCTCAAATATTGAGGATAGATGAATAGTTCCTCTTATTTATTATGGGGGTTGAATTGGCTAATTTGTAATACTTTAATTTGAAGAAAAATCAGAATTTGAGAGAAATGTGGACTTCTTTAGATAGGTCCTCATACATTATTCATACAAATTTTTGAGTTGTATTTTTGACCTACTTCTACTTCGAATTTGAAAAATTGTCCAACACATAAGTTATATATCTTGATTTTAGCTTTCCGACGATAAAAAGTTCATAAAAATCAGAGATCGTATGAAAATATTATGATCTGAATACTACGGACTGTCCGTGTTGAATCTTAATATAATTTTCGTATCGGAACTACATGGGATTTATCGAATGTCCAAAAGTCATTCTATGAGTGTATACGTGTTCAAACATGATTTATATCATGTATCATGCGCCCCATAATGTAATAGTCGTCAAGATTATCGAGGTGTTATAAATTCTCCCATCTTAAATAGGATTCATCCTCAAATCCCTTTTGATGTTGAACTTTTTAGGTTTGTCTTCGTTTGAAGATGAGTGATCTATGCTACTCTTATCTTCTTTTACCTGCTTTCTATTTTTCTACTCAAGAAATCAGTTCTGTGACTTCTGGAAATCTCTTATCCTGATATACTCTATTCGAGTCTTGTAACTGAAAGCTTAGTCTTTGGATGTCCCTTTGGAATCTCTTTTTCTCGTGTGAAAGTAAGAGCAGTTTACTATGTCTTATCTATATAGAAGCATAATCCATGAATGTTCCAATTGAACCATTTATCCTCACCTCTTACACCTATTTCCATGATCATACTAATTCTTTAATATCACTTGGGGCTTCTATTACTCTTCACACTTAATGTATCGCTATTATACTTTATACCACACCCAATAATCTTCGATTTCCTTGACTTTAAGTATACCTCGAGTTCTTCATTCCCTTTGTATAATATAACTCTTCTAATGCTCTTACTAAATGTATCTTCAATTCCTTCTTAACTAACGCCTTCACATTTGTAAAGGTAATGATGTTTCATGTCGTTAGGTTTCTTCATGTTCTACCATAGCTCTGGAATAAATATATACAAGGATAACCCTTGTCGCTAGTTAAAATGATCATACTTCATACATCTCTAGTTCCTTATGCTCAATCTGATCTTGGCATCTATTATCTTAACTTAACTGATTAGCTGTCTATTTCCTATTCGCTAACTTCTAACTACTAATAGTTTCCGTCCTCTAATTTCTTCTATCTTTATCTATCTATGAGACTTAGGACATTATAGTTTATGAATAAATTCTTTACATGTTCTAAATCTATCATCAAAGCTTTACGATATTCAGTTCCAAGATATTACTCCTTACTATTAACGTCGACACTAGCGACTTGGTTTAGGTTATTGATCATACTCTTTTCGTACTTTAAATTCGTAGCTACTATTAATCTGGTTAACTTTTATTTATACTGGCTTGTTCTCTTAGCCTGATTTCCCTTAATAATATCTGTCAGGTGCTGCATTCGTCTTAACAACATCTGAATACCTGTTTTCTTTGGTCGATTCTATATTATACCTTAATAAACCTTTTTGAGATCGTACTCTGTCTTGTTTCTTAGCTAGGTATATTATTGTTATGTGGTACTACTGAACTTATCCATCGAAAGTCTATATTAGCACTTATGCACCTTTGACATTGTTCATCTAGTATCTTTTTCTATTGTCGTCTTATCTCAGCAATTTCATCTCCAAATATTTTACTTGTTGGTCTTTACATCTTTTTTCCTGCTCTAATTTATGCCTAGAACTTTTGTAGTATTGTCTCTATCTCCTTATCCGAATGATATCTTCTTTTACATATTCCTAGTTTTGTCTAACGCTAGTTCTTTTGTATTCCCGTCGTTGATTGACTACTACTTTATCTCTTTATCGCTTTATCTAGACAACTTCTTTCCTAAATCTTTTATTTAGAACTATCTTCGTTTTCTATTATCCTATTGTACTAAGTCTTAAAGTTTTATATTTCGGTCTTCTTCCCCTACGCATTCACTTGCTTCTGGGAGTATCTTGAGGCGATCATCGAGATCTATCTTTACTGTCATTGTAATGAGGGTTGGGAGGGTAGAGATTGGTCCTGAAGTCTTTCCGGCTGTAGTGATCTCACTAGTTACATGTGTTGTATTTGTACGTGCTGCTCATCTATAAGCCTATGACTCCCGTATTTACTGGTGTTGGCTTCCACACTAAATTACTTTTGCTAGGTACGATCTGAATTTCCAACTTCAACTTTATTCCTGATCCGTTTTCCGACTATTGATCATACTACCTCTTATTGCGAACTTATTCTAGAGTTATGCTCTCTAAAAACTCTATCATGTTACCTTTGTACTTCTTCCTATTAAACTTCATTGCTTAGCCGTCTTAAGTTGTTACTCTCTCTCAGAGTCTTACTATACTTTAATTGTTATTCCTTCTCACAACGCTTACTCCGTTACTTAGATTTCCTCTTTATCTCAGTTTCTTGAACTCCTTACATCATTACTATTAGGGTTGGTGCTCGGAGTGCCAATCCGGATCGTATTTATGTCTGATTCATAAATACGAACAATTCTTTTTTTCCATAATATTACTTATTTACTGGTAGCACCTCTTATCTTTTATACACATATTCGATCTAATTGCAATTAGATATCTAATTATGATTAGATTGAAACTAAATCTGATTTAGTGATACATGTATATTAGACAAAAACCCTAGGATTTACAACGTAGTGCGCAGTTACAACATAGTTTGTAATTGACATTGGGAAGCGTCACTATAAGTTGTATATCCTTAAATAAAGTTCTTGGTCAAGATTTACTAACACGGGTCGGTTAGTAAAATCTGTTGAGACTAGTACATGTCGGGGGGTGTATTCAATTGAGATTTTAAAAGACTATTTATCGATAAATAAGTCCAGTAGATTTTAAAAGAAATTTAAAAAATGTAAGGACTTATAAGAGTTTATGACATTTTTTTTAATAAAGATTTTTTTACTTATAAGATTTTAAAAGATTTATATCATAAGAATTTGTAAGATTTGAAAGGACTTATTAATTTATTAAAAAAAAGGTATATTATAGAATGGAACCATAAATAAAAAAAAAAAGCTAATGAAAGTCAATTGGTTCAATTTGTGGACATTTGCATCAACAATAACAGAAAATAGAATCATATGAAATAGAACCATATGAAATAGTCATATCCAATGGTAGTAATTTGCCGTCGAGTTAATGGACGTTCAATATGTTCACCACGCATCATAAACAAAAACTGATTTAACACATGCATTATTGAATAAATTGCCATCATTGAACAATAAATGACTTCATAAAACTCTTCATCATTCATATTTTCGTCATTAATTTATTCTTCCTCTATATCGTTACCTTCGTGCATGTGCGATTGTGACATTATACATACATAATATATATATATATATATAAGGCTACAAAACAATAAATTAAAAAAATTTATTGGATGTTAACAAACAATATATATTTTTTCAAACGATGCATTTAGCTCAAAGGGTATAGGAACATATAATCAAGATTGATAAAGCAAACGAAATTTGATGATAAAATTCATCCCAACACAATCTATAGGAAGTGGAATATCAAAACTAAAAATAAATTGATAAGTTAATTTTTTTTTGATAAATTAATACCAATAAACCATCATGTGCACATCAAATATTCATCAAAGTAAAAGCTAATATTCAAATTTTTCATTCACAAATAAAAATCGATCCACACATAATAAAAAATTGGAACACAAAAGTACCTTGTTCACGAAGAGTTCACAAGTCTGTTTTTCTTCTCTTCTCTAGCCTAAAAAAAATCTCATGTCAAAAGTCTGATGGGTTAGGGTGAGATTTTTTATAGGATTTGATATTGATACTTTCTACTAAAAAGTCTCACACAATCCCACATATGAAAAAATCCTTCAAAATCAACAAGTTTTTCAATACCATAAGACTTTTTATTATTTGTTTAAAGTCCTGATTGAATACCACTGGATTTGGACACCCTATTTAAAAAGTCCTAAAAGTCTTAATAGAATACCACAAAACTTTTTAGATTATTTAAAAGTCTTAATTGAATACCACAAGACTTATTTAACTTAAAATAGTCTTTTAAAATCCCAATTCAATACATCCCCCGTCGTATATCGTGACTTGGTCTGATGGTTTATTCCAATGAACCATGAGTCTCGAGAGACTCGTATAGACATGTAGGTGTTTATTTGATAAACATTGAATCACTCACTGAATATTTCCTAATAGATGGTACACCAACGTCAATATGAATCTTCTCGATATGAGCGATCATAGTGGTCCTTCGAATTGAGATACCACTGTGGATATATGAGTTATCCTCCACACTTTGATGACAGTCACGTCACCGATCTATTTAGATCAAAGCTCCGCCTGTTCGTTGGGTGTGGACTGATGCTCATGATATCATGTGCGTATCAAGATAGAATCCGTCAGTCCTATGTACAGGGCATAGATATCCTACATGTGTTTGCGATCTAGTAAATCCATGACCGTGATATAACTTCAGAAATCAGTTCCGAGTGTTATTTAGAGATCGTAAATGTGAAAGTTGACTATATTATACCAAACGAATTTGACATTCTTATCTATATTCCAGGTATAATATGGATAGCCTGTGACAGATGGATTATACGTATGCAATGACCTCGACTTGCATAGTTTAGCGAGATTATCCGTGGTCGTCAAAATTCATGAGTGGGTGAATTATGGACACGAAATTGGATTTTTTGATGGATAAACCTAAACTTAGAGAGTCTCACAATATGGAGTGTACTCGTTGAGCACTTGGGCAACACGTTATGAATAATATAGATTATTCATAATACTTCATCAAATTAAATGAGTTAATTCGAATCATTTAATTGGTTAAATGAAAACACATGTTTTAGGGTATTTTTTGGTCATTCGTAATTATTGTGTATATGTATTTGATACATAATTTGATTAGATACACATTAATTAATTATCAAATGAGACTTTGACACATGCCATTAATATATGTATTTTTTATTTAATGTAAATAAAAATACATATATAAAAATACTTAAATTAATTAATTATTTAGATATTTAAATGTTAAATATTTGAATAATTAATTGATAAACTTTTTAATAATTGTTATGAAAAATGTTTAATTATTATTGGTGACACATGTCATGATTTAATTAAACTTTAGGTGTACAAATTTGATTTGTTAACATAAAGATTGATTTTGTTTAATTTGATTAAAATGAAAAATGACCAAAATACCATTTCTACTTACCCTAAGTCGGTCATGAAACCTAATTATTTAAAGTGAAAATTTGTTTTCTCTTTCATCTAACACCATGGCCGAATTCCACCATTAGAAAATCTCTCAAATTTTGGTTTGAAGAAACCATGAAGAAAGTGAAGAAAAAACAAGAAAAACTTAAGGATAATTGGAGATTAAAGGTAATCTTATCATTCTTGAGTTTAGAAAGTTGGTTTCTTGTTGTGTTCTTAGAATAGTTCTAGGGTTTTTTTAATTGTTGAAAATTGGAGCTTTTGGTTTTGGTGGATGGAATTGGAAGCCTAATTCAAGTGTGAAGTTATTTTGGGTAATATTATTGTAATATTTATCCAATTTGATCATTTGATGATATGTTGCCATTCTAGAGTGTTATGACCACTCTTGTAATGCCTATAATTTTTCTTGGGTGGTTCATGTGTGGTGACTTTGATTGGTGTTTTGATTAATTGGATTAATCTTGAAAAATTGGATGTAAAGCATGAAAATTGACATTTTTGCATTCTGGATCAGATCTGGAATAACAGTGAATATGGTGATAAAACAATATGTCATTTGAATTTATTGGATGTGTTTTGGCTATTGGAACAATTGCCGAAAATTATTTCGGAGTTGAAATAAGTGAAAATGGTGAAAAACGGCGTTACCGGGTGACTTTTGAGCCAATCGGGTGACGGCTGTCCAAACAGTGAATTTTTCACTATTTGGGCAGCCCATGAACTGCCCTAATACTATTGGGGCTGACCTGGGTAGCCCTTATGTGTATTGGGTAGTCGGTTCGGTCAAAAACGTGTTTTATGCCATTTTACGGAAAAACCATTTTCGTAAAAGTTTCGCGACGTTTCTTAATTATTTATGTCGTTATTTGATAATAAATAAATATGTTTAGGTGAAATATGAATGAATTAATTCATATTTGATATTGAATAATTTATTTGGTAATTTAAAAAGTTTTAAGATTACGATTTCGCCTGAATAGCGCTTCCGCTGCGCCCTTTACCCAAAACCCCAACAATTACTCCCCTTAGAACTCTATCAACTTCGATTGGTTTAGGTGATATTCTCCTACCAGTTCTTCCATTTCAGTACAATAAAGCTCTTTATAAGTCATATACTATATTCTTGAGAATCGCTCTATTTGGTTCCTTTGCTATTTGGAACCTTTACTCCCTTAAGGGCTTCCGGTCCTACAATGACTTCTAAATTTGTCTTGACTAACTGTGACTTCAAACTATTTTATCTCATACAGAATATTTCCATCTTATGATTCTTATCTACGTTTCATTGAACTTATTGGTTCGGCCATCTAGCCGCCTCGTAATCTATCTATTCTGTCAAATACGCTTCTTTACTGGTTCTTCTCCTTACTGGCTTTAATTTGAGGGATGAGTACATGCATTTCATAAAGATTTATGAATACGTATTTCTGTTATTCATTTAAGCTGGGTGATGGTCTGGTTAGGTATTTATTATGGTCTGGTTAGGTGTTTATACACTTACTAGAGTCAGGGCTACTGAAAAGAAGAGTTGTCATTCATTCTACCGGGACCTGGGTCAACTACTCCATGTCTTAGGGTTCTACGACTTTATCACCTATTCTGATGTCTCCATTCCATTACCATCATTAAGCTATATTATCTCTTTTTTACTATACGCATTGAATTTCATTGTTACTAACTGTAGCCTTCTGAATTGTTTCTATATTTTATCTATTGGCTTTAGGTTGTTTTGATGAGGCTAGTAGTTGTTCGTCTTATGAGTTTCCTTCTGGATCTCTACTCTTGCTATAGATCACGGATATGGTACCATATCCTTATGTCTATACTAGTACTTTTGCTAACTTCTGAACATCTCCAATCACATGGGTATGTCCAATTTTTAATCTTTTGTGAATTTCTATCGGCATTGATCTGCTCTATGGATTATACTACGTTGGTCTATTATGTAGACTTTTTCTAGTACTGTAAGCCTCATGCTAACTTATCTAGATTCTTGAACTATATTGGGTTTTCTTCTTTAAAAATTCTGAGGCTTCCTTAATCCTTTTTTGGTGATCTATCTTCCAATATCTTCTGTTTCTATCTTACGATAAACTCTCGTCGGGTTTCCTTACAGTTACCGTTATCTATGCTGGTAGAGGCTGGAGCAAGCATCTTACGTCTCTACGGATATCAATGTCCTTGTTATGATATTGTATGTCCTGGTAGATTCTATTGCTCATGTAAGATAGGTATGAGATAGACTTCTTCAGGATAATTTCTTCAACCTATATTACTAAGGAGTGAGGATCTGGGTAGCTTAGGGTTGTATCCATGTCGGGTTTCTTGGCGTAAGGTAACTAATCGTCTATGCTTACGACCTTCATTTATTTATTTACGAGCCTGGATTTAAGGATCTAGAAACTCTTCATCCTTTTTGGTATCTCTGGTCTAATTTTGATTTCTTGCTTCTTTTATCTTTCTGTCTATTCTTCATTACTCGGGGAACTTGCTATCTATATGAGGTATTCAAGGCTATTGGATCTAATTGAAGGAATTTTTCTGATGAGGGAATGAGTCTTACTAGGAATGAATGAATCTTTCGAGAAAGGAATAAACCATACTTAGGTCTACTTGACATTTTTCTCTTGCTCAGGCTTATTCTATTCACTTTACTACTATAGGTTCTGATACTTCCTTATTTATCTGTTTCTGTATCTTTATCTCTTATTGGCTCTGGTTGCTTGAACATTTATGTACCATTCTTTACTTTTCTTATAGCTTTCTCGTCCTACTCATTTGTGTAACTATGCTTAGAAATTTACTATCTATTTTCATAACTTGTCTTGAACTTCTGTTGATTAGCTGGGATAACTAAAGAAGGATTTCCTGCTAGAATAAGTGTTATGGTTACTTTATTAGGAAAAATATTTAGATTGCCTTGGGAATTTTACTAACCTGCCTATAAGACTTGAGGACGTACTCGAGGATCAGATACTGGGGAGGTAGTCCTCGCATACGGGTATCCCGGACATACTGCTTATACAAGACCCCAACACTCTACCCACTACAGTCACTGACTCCCTAGACCACGCTCTGATACCATATTTGTAACATCCCATACAAGAGATGCTACCGGCAGGGAATATGCCGACCTATTCCCTTAGCCTCTGACTATCTGACTGTGATATTTACTAATGAACTCATCTCGGAAAAGAACCTATACATGAGACCCCTGCCTAACTCAACAGCATGAAATGCAACTCAAATACTCATAATCATATATATAAATATTACACTATGTAACCATGTCATGAACACTTGTCTTGTAACAAACACAATTTCAACTTATACAAAATGTATGATACATTACTTTTTCTTGAACTGCGACAGACTATATTTCTGACTTGACCTGGTGGACTCAGACCCTTTAGTGACTGCCATCAGTATTCATCCTCTCGAGTTCGTCCTCCAGGTTTACCTGCAAAATAAGAAACTGGGAGTGGGGGAGTTAGATCTTTTGAATGATATAGTGAATGGACAATTAAAATGAAAACTGATTCTTTCTGAAAATTCATAGTTCTACAAAACTAAAATCCTCTCCATAAAATATTCTTTTCTGAAATCTCTTTCTAATCTGAAAATTAAACTCTTCTGAAAATCTTTTCTGATAAACTCTTTTATAAAACTCATCTTTTCTGAGAAATATTTTTCTGGAAATCCATTTCTGAAAATCTGTTTATGAAAAATCTATATATGAAAACTCTGTATCTGTATGTCTAGTGCATGGGGGCATTAAGTATCGCCATCCCCCATACATAAAATCTGGCGCTTAGGGACGTCCCCCCGTACGTAAATATCTGATGGTCTTGGGGCGTTACGTCTCGCCGTCCCCCAAGCCACAAATCTGGAGTTGGGAGTGTGGATCTATGATACCGTAATTACTCAAAATCTGGGATTTAGGGGCATCAATCATCCATCTGAGCTGCGTGTGCACACGATATCTGAATCCATCAATTCCATATCTGAGTCAAGTTACATACTGATGTAGGTTTTCCCTCATGCCTCGAAATCATAAAACTCAAGCTTCTTGAAAATAATCTTTCTAAAAACATCATCATTAGTAAAATAACTGATATCAAACTCTGGCTAACGCCCTATGTGCTTTTAAAAGTATGTCTTATACTGAAAATAACTTAAATGAAATTAGTTGAGAAAATGGTCCACTCACATATTTTGGAATCTGGCTAGCACTGTTTCGCTTCGTCGAAGAACTTGGAATTCCTGCCAATAGTCTATAATTGGTAAACTTGGATAGAATATAAGTCGTGAATATGTATCGAAATTATAATAAGTTTTTTCATTCAAGCACTTGCTATCACTTCCAAGCATATCATACTAATATCATAATGTAATGCATGTATGCTAGGTGATACGAGACCTTTAGAGTGGCCTCTAACATGCCAGGGTGAGACTGGAATGAACTAAAACTGATTCTGGGGAAATTCTGGTCACGCGTTGCGACGCTGTCTCTTGGGCGTCGCAACGATCAAACATGCTAGTAAACCAGTGAGCATCATTTTTCTCTGCGTCGCGACACAAGGGTTGGCGTCGCGACTCCCACACGTGTCGCGACGCTAAGCTCTGAACATTGCGACTTCCACCACACAGAGACCAGACAGTGATCTTCCTCTGCTTTCTGCATCGTGACGCTAGTCATTAGATGTCACGATGCTCACATTCCATAACCGAATCATAGGAAATTTTCCAGTATGCGTCGCAACGCTAGGCCAATTCTAGGACCTATCATCAACTCTTTAAGGACATACACCACATCAACCCAACACTATAACAAAAACACAAGTCACTCTATTAAGCTCCAACTTCATACATTTTATACCAATATGCCAATTATTGAAGGAACCCTTTAATCTCATAATATTAATTTACATTCATTATCTATAATTCCATAATATTGGGCATTCCTTTATAAAATCACTTTCTTTGGTCATTAACTACCTTAATGCAATCATTATCATGCCAACAACACTATCATATATTATTTTATCAAAACTCTAAAATTCAAGTTTTGGGTCAAGATTTTCTTACCTCAATTTACTCAATTTTCTTCACCATTCAAGTCTTCTGAGCTTGGTATCCTTCTCCCTATCTTGTTTTGAGTTGGTTTCCATTCTTTTCCTTATGATTTTGGGTGGGAAATGGATTCCCTTTCTACCTTTCTTCTCTCATCTTCTTCTCTCACGAATTTCTCTCTTCTCAAATGTTGAGGATAGATGAATAGTTCCCTTATTTATAATGGGGGCTGAATTGGCTCATTTGTAATACTTTGATTTGAAGAAAAATAAGAATTTTTGAGAGAAATGTAGAATTCTCTAGATAGGTCCGCATACACTATTCATACGAATTTTTAAGTTGTATTTTTGACCTATTTCTGCTTCGAATTTGGAAAAATATCCAACGTGAAAGTTGTAGGTCTCGGGCTTTGATTTCCGACGATATAAAGTTCATAAAAATCAGAGATCCTATGAAAATATTACGACCTGAATACGTTGAATCTTAAAATAATTTATGTATCGAAACTACAAGGAATTTTCCGAATGTCCAAAAGTCATTCTATGAGTGTATACATATTCAAACATGATTTATATCATGTATCATGCGCCCTATAATGTAATAGTCGTGAAGATTACCGGAGTGTTATAGTTTTCATTTTGGTTATCAGCCATTTTAACTGACGGTAAATGTGATGGAAACTCTTTATTTAATCTACCGCTAGATGATCGATGTCATATCTCATGCAACCTAAATGCAGACTATATGCTAAAATTTAATATGGAAATGCAATACTTACAAAAAGAAGAAATAATAAACAACCGAAAAAAAAATTAAAATGAATGATAAAAGAAGAAAAAATACAAATGTAGTGATTAGATCCTAAAAACGTCATCTGATTCTTATTAATTTAGATCTCAATTGGATTTCTCATTCAGCTGTCTCAATTTCTCGAATTATGTTCTCACAAAAAATATGAAAGAATCTCTAGATATGGATGGTTCAAGAAATTTTTTGGCAAAATGCAAGCTCCATTTTAATTGAGTTTTTTGTCTCCTATAACCTTGAAGAATCAAGTACAAGGTTTGTTTATATGTGAGATGTCTGGGTTCAGGATTCATTTAGGATTAATGAGGACATCTTGGATCTACGCAAATGCAAAGAGGAAAAAAATGGTATGCAGAATATACAAAAAAAAAAATTATAAAAGAAAAAGAAAAGAAAAAAATATAAAGATGTTAAATTATTATTTTATCTACTAAATTATATTCCCCGGCAACGGTGCCAAAAAATTGACACGCTCACAAAGTGGTTTTTTACTCTCAAGTATAAGAGTGTCGGAGTAATAAAATAACCCAGTAAGTCTGTGGTCGATTCACAAAGAATAGATTTCGTAAAATAAAATAATAATTTAAGTGAAAATAAAAAGGCAAAATTATTTGAAGTGATGGACAATTTTAAATTGGACTGCAATAATAATATAAAATGCTAGGGTTAAGGGATTCACTCTTGATATTTCAAATTTTGAGAATTCTTATAATATATAAATTGTCAAAACATATAAAATTAGCCTTAAAGATGGTGATAACATTTGTCTATAATAAGTCCAGTTAGGTACTCAATTATGCCAAATATATAAAATCAGTCATATAGGCGGTAACAAAGTTTGTCAATAATTAATCCATATTTAAATTAAATATTAGTATTTATATTACAATTCATATATTATAATATAAGTAAGATTAATCTATATTTTTGTATTAAGAGCTTCATCTTTTACCCAGCATGATAAAATTAACTACTCATACTTTAAATAAAAACACACATAATTTAATTATTGAAAGAAAAAAAATTACAACAAAACTTGAAAAATAAAACACACAAAAGTCGGAACTCCAAAAATTTTCAGAGAGAAAACTATGAAATTCAGGTTGAAGAACTGAGGTGCGAAGCAGCTCTATTTATAGAGGTGCTCGACATCTCTCTTGTAAATTTGCTAGATTTCTTTCTTATTTTTTTATTTTAAATTTTTTTCAAAGGTTATCATCCACCGAAAGATGATGTCAACCTTTTTTTTATATAATAATTTATAGTGTGTGTATATATATATATAATCTTGGTGGGTCCTCCAAAATATATTATATATTATATTAATATAATAATAATAATAAAAATACATGTGTGGGTAAATACATTATAAGCTCATTTTGTTGCCAATCTAAACATGGTGAATGTTTTCCAAGTCCAATTTAAATCTAGCTGTCACGCTCTTTTGAGAGTTTTTTTTTTTTTTTTGGAAACGATGGAAACCCCGCCACCAAACCACCCATTCTGGGCCGCGACGCATGTAAAACCACCGGCTGTCCCAGGCTCTTACAAGAAGTGCACCCCCTGGATTCGAACCCAGAGCCTCAAGGTGAGATCCTGAACCCTACACCACCAAGCCACACCCCTTGGGGACATCTCTTTTGAGTTTCTGCGTCTTATAATTCAGATTTCATATCAATTTTCTTGTTGAGCATCCGAAACATTATTTTACTTACACAATAAATAAAAATCACAATAAAAATATATAAAACATAAATATAATTATTATTTTACAAATATGCTAAATTAAAGAGATTAATGGAATTATATATAAGTGTAAAATAATTAATTTCTCTTTTAATAAATGTACATTTTTTTAGTGTTCATCAACGCTGTCCAATGTGTTGTTTTGAAATGTCATCATGTATTTATGAAGAATCATGCATATATAATTGTACATATATGACATTTTATAGATTAATCACTCATATATATTTTATTTTATTTAATCATCTCGATTTAAATATAATTTTTTTTATGGGATGAAGAGTATAAGAACCTAACAATTTTCTTATGATATGCACCATAATCTCAATTTAGAATTTGTAAATATTTTTGTATACAAAGAAACTATAGAAAATACTAACATTTGTTAAGGGGTAGGCATTTCGAGTTCAGTTTGATTCGATTCTTGTCACATTTTGGTTTAGTTTTGGCTCGATTTCATAACCATTCAGTTTTTGTTAAAATTTCAATTCGATTTAGTTTGGTTCGATTAAGTTAAAATCAAACTATTTGCCCACTCATAGCTGATATCGTATTTTACACATAAAAATCCAATAGATTTGACACGAAAGCATGTATACTTAATTAATTTTAAAAATATGATGATAATACTTTTTCATAATTATTATATTAGAACTAAATCAAATCAAAGTATTTTTCCAGAAGATAGAGTGTGCTATATGGATTCTTTGACATCATTTTAGTTTATTCAAAATAATTATTTTATTAAACTTAATAAATTAAAAATCTCCTTTATGGTTTATATTCATATAAACTTGGATCTTCATTGACATTACTTGATATATGTTAATATCATTTGCTCTCATTTTCTAATGAATCAATACTACATTCACTCTATTTAAAATTTCTTAATTTATATTACAATAAAATTAAATAATTTTTTTATTTAATAAAAATTAAATTAAAAAGATAGCTCAAAGCCTAACAGGCTAACATTCATGCACCAGCATGAGCACATAATGGACCAACGAGCCTTAGTAAACCAACACATTCCAAATTACACCTTGATTAACGGCAATTAAAAGTAACTTTTTGATGCGTTTTTTTTTTTTTGAAACTAAAACTGAAATGTATTACTCCAACTTGTTAATAATACAATAAATATTTGAAGGAAAATTATCTTTCCAGATAACAGGTGTATGAGCTTTAATAGCTTCCTTAGCTAAACTAAAGCATGGGCAATAATATTACTAGATCTAGAGGTATAACAAATTTTTGACTCTGCACAACCTGCTAACCTCTCCTTAATATCTTCAATGATCCAAAAAACTTCCGTCTTGCTGCCATTCCTGTTAGAAACCCATGTGACGACATTCTGACAGTCCGTCTTAATGCAGAAAGGTTGAAAACTATTCTCCTCTGCTACTTCCATCCCAAACAAAACTGCATCCGCTTATGCTGCTTCCACTCCCCCATTAAATCTGACTTTTTTAATTGCTGCAGCAAGCACATTACCTTCCTTATTTCTTATAACCACCCCAAGTCCAGCTATCTGATTATCGATATCCACAGCTGCATCTGTGTTAATCGTGAAATATTATGTTGTAGATGTGGCTATCTTCACCTCTTTCGCTTCATTTGCTGCAGCCCTAGTTGGGCATTGTATCCTTCTATATCCTGCCACCACTGCTTCTGCCTTTGCAATTAAGTTGTCAGGCTCCACTACTTTCCTCCCAAATATAAACCCATTTCTGGCATTCCAACAAACCCAACAAATTGCTAGAGCCAATTCTATATCCCGCATCCCAAACATCTCGCTCCAATTCGCAATAATACCTAAAGGATCTCTGTTAGCTGTAATTTTCAACTCTGTTATTGCTTCTTTAAACGGCGATAGTTTCCAGACTTTAACTACCTATTTGCAATCAAACAACACATGGTAAGCTGTTTCAACTTCACTTCCACAAATCTGGCATCTTCGGTTTTCTAGAGTCTTCCTTTTTGATGCGTTTAATATAGAATTTTCTGTCCTAGTAAAATTTAAAATTAGATAAGACAGTAAATGAATCTTTTAAGACACGTGATCACTTTTTTCAAAAAATATTTCCATCATCTGATTATAAATTACGAAATCTCGGAGAATTATATGTAAATCGTCTCTCATGATATAATTGAGTTGTTGATTTGTGATTGAATCACAACAATCAAGAATATTATTTTATTTAGAAATAGTGTGATGTAAAAGAAAGAAGAAAAAGTTCCCTTAAAACTGTTATTTTATTGCTTTACAATGGAGGTATAAATATAAATGAAGAGTCACATATACTACGTTATTTAATCGTCGATAAAATGGTGATTAATCATAAATCACTACTTTAGTGATTTGATCGGGTCAATTTTAATCGATTTAAATTAATACCGATATACAAGTTATTTTAACATATAATTTGACCGATTTCCGACTTATGATTTCTCAAAAATCTTCCGATTTCACTTTTTAATCTATTATTTTAAATTTTCAATATCTTTTTAAAGTTTTAATTGATTATTTTATATGGAAAAATATATTATTCTATTTAAAACGTTTAAAAAATGAAAATATGATTTGGTTTAAACTAATTATCATATGAATAATAAAACTCTTAAATTTTTTAACAATTTTTAATGAATGATTTTTAGTGATTTTTAGGGAATTTTAAGAGATAGTTTAATTTTTTTTTTCTCAACCATGCTAAATATAAACTTTACTCTTCTCGATTAATCCTCAATTATTTTCGATTAATCATAATTATTATCAATTTCCAATTAAACTACCCATATCTAAAAGATACAACTTTTCTTTTCAAAATTGTAAATATAATTTTTAGGAATCGTTTTTCATTCAAATGAACAGACATGATATTTCTCTTTTAAATGACCTAAAAAATCGTTCGAATGACTCTAATCTTATTCAAATACCTATCCAATGTGAATTTCCATATATTTATACAAGTCTATTTTCAATTTTGATTAGAGGCGTTAGCGTAAAACAATTTTTCGAAAAATCATAAATATTTAGAAAAATTCCAAAACCTTATTCAATTTATGTGATTGATTTTTTTTTCCCAATAATTTTGAACTTAAAACAAAGTCCTATCTTGATATAAGAAGATTATAGTATAAAACCTTTTATATCTTCTCGCTTGTGCCTATCATTTCTTTTCTTTCCGCAAAAGTACATATTGTTGGCGGCTGATTTTCGTTATAGGGGCAAATCCGAAAACTCGCTCCTCGAACAATCTTCCCCCAACTGTGAACTTGTTTGGTTTGTTGGGAACCAAAAACAAATTTAGCAGAAAATGAGAACAAACACAAAGATCAATAAAGGATTTACGTGGTTTGGCGGAATGAATCCAACCTACGTCCACAGGAACAAAGAGAAAGACTAATTTTATAATGTGGTCGGGTTTAGCCGACCTCTTTTTTACAGACGGTCGGGTATGGTCGCAATATTTTATTCTCTCGATTTTTACAAGTAATGCTTGAAAGTAATTTTTTTAACCCTTACAAAAGTGCTCTAAACCTCTTTAAATACTAAGGAAAATAATCATTGTTCCACCATCCTCGTGACGTCAGCCACGTGCGCCTATCTCTGCCGAAAGTAAAACATGTCATCTGACATTTCATTAAATCACTCTGTTTGGGTACTGCCATACGCAACAATTATGATGCCAGCCTGTATCCAACCGTTCACTTGATGGCGTGTGCCAGAAAATAACCCCACAAGTTGCCCTGTCAAGTCTAAGATTTATAAATAGTGTAAATTCCCGAGCTGTGCTTATACTGGTAATCCCAAACTAGCAATATTGAACCGCCCTCCCCCACGAGGTCGAATGACTGAGCTAAGACTATCCGGCCCTTTCGAGCTATATTGGTCGGGCTGGACCTGAAGTCCTCGGATACTGATCTTAGTGAACAATCACACTCCCCAGGTCGGTCAAAGAATATAGACCGAGCTCGACCATTCAGCTGGACCAAATACCCCTGACTAATGTTCTCGGACTACCGTGTTCTGAACTTGAAATTACCTTCATGCCCTTCTTGATCCGCTGTCAACACTTAGGCCCAAAAAATCACCATCAACATTTGTCTCCTAATTCTTGGTTCCAACGAGTATGAGAGTTGGTGCCGGGAACTATAAAGGTGAGGAGGATGCTGGTTAGTTTTGCATTGCTACTCTCTTCAGAAAACTATATAAACTTGCTCGGTAACTAATCTGGTCGGCTTTGTCATTGTCATGTGCTTGGGTTGGGAAACTCTTGATATCGACCCAAACGACGATGGTGGCCTGTTGCAAATACCCCTTCTGCCCTTTTTGAAAATCGTTCTTTGGGAACCGCAAGTCATCATTACTGTCTTAAATGCCCATCAAATCTCATTAAGGTTTCCCCTACTAATTTGCGACCTCCCCTCCTCTAACAAGAACTTCAAGGATAAATGGTTCTGGGCCACGGGCAACTGGGGAGGAGTCTGAACGGTCGACGGTCATCTGATCTTAGTCCTCGACAACTTCTCGGATGGAGGTAAGAGCCCGACCCCCTATTCATATTCCTTCAGACTTCTAACTATACTGTTAACTCTTGAACCAATTTTCAGCTTGCTAAAGTGACCTTCCCAAAATAAGCCACCAAACCTGATCCAGAATAAAGAAAGTTGCGGTATTCGTGGGCCAGTTCAAAGATATTATTGATCCTTCGGCCCTTGCTGAATCAGGCCTTATCCTGAGCATACCACCGCCCCAGAGGCACCTTGGTGGATACAATCTAAGCCACTAACACTGCCTGTAGTTTCTCTTCTTCTTATTCGACTTTCTCACATTCTAAATGTCTTTTCTACTTTGTCTCTTGTAGGAATGTCAAGCTCAAAGGGGCCGATGGGAAGAGACCAATCCATTATGCAGCGTTCTGGCCGAGGCATATCCAGCAGTCCCCGAGCACGTATTACTACCCTAGTTCCTCTGGAAGCTAAACGGAAAGCCGTAGTGACCACCACTCCAACTGGGACCCCCAATACGTATTAACACTCCGAGCTCTGAGTCCGCCAGCCCAAGCTTCTGGAACTCCTCCCCAACCATCCAAAAATTTTTTCCATACAATCGGGAGTGACGAGCCTGAGGAGCTTGTGTCTCTTCCGGCAAAGAAAACAACTAAGGTAAAAACCATTACCATGACCTCTACTCAAACCAGAAAGGGCGCCCCGCTGCTTGGGTTGGATGATTTTTCTGAGGGGGTGAGGGACATTGTGGCCCATCTTGTCCCCGCCTTCAACCATCTAGCGACCATTGTACCCCCGGAGCGAATCTCTCATTTCGAAGATGTCTCTCCCGTGGACATAATTGAGAAGTCTTGTGCCCTCGTCCAAGAGGTAAACGTCTCTCCCTTCTGAAATTGCATTTTTCACCCATTTGAACTAACTCACTTCTTTCATATTTTGAAGGTCGGTTATGCTCTGTCCACCAATAGGGACCTGCTAAAGAACCTCATTTCTGAAGGGGGTCAGGTGCAAAGGCTTTAAAGCCATCTGACCGAATGTGAGGTGGAAATGACCAAGAGTGAGGAGGAACTCAAGGCAATGATACTGCAGCTCGAGGCTGAGAACAAAAATCTGAAGAAAATCGAGGCCGAAGCAACTTCCAAAGCTGAATCCCTTTAAAAAATCATAGTGATTACCAAGAAAGAAAGGGATGATGCGATGGTCGAGGCTGTTCGCCTGAACGTCGAAGTTGGGTCCTTGAAATGGCGACCGTTAAGGCCGAGGACAAACTTAGTTGAGCATACAGAGGGACGGAGTTTTTGAGGATTTGAGGGTGATGGAGGCTAGGCATACTGCCGACCTGGACCGAGCCAAACTCGAGGGGTTGGAAGATTGCACATTCATCCTCAAAGAGCTCCTACCGAAGATGAACTTGGATGTGGTACATATCGTGGTGAAGCTCTGCAAAGGGGAAATAACTGAAGATGATGCCCTAGGCCAGATATTCCCGAACCCCGAGCCCACACAATATCCTGAATAGGTGTCCATGGTGCTTTCGGTCATTGGAGATCCATGCCCTAAACTGACCCCGAGATTTTCCAATCAGACTGTTGACCCCGAGGTCTCATCTGTCATACCATAGTATGAGGTACAAATTACAATTCCTGAACCCGAGGCCGAGTATCCGACCATTAATCCTGAGTCTGAGGCTCCTACTGCCGAGACTGAAACTCCTCTTGCTTGAGTTTGGAGAATTGTCCCTGCGTGGACTGAAAGAAGTGGGTGACCACGATGAGGCCCAATATATTAAACAATGTTCTTTCTTATAACAGTTTGTACTTAATATTTTTTTTTTTTATTTTTGTCAATTGCATGTTTGTTTTCCCTTTTCAATACTTGACATAATTTTTAAAATTTTGCGGCTGTTCGGCCTCTAGCGTGTGGCCATGAGGGATATGTTCCGACCCCATGCCGAAGAGAAATAAAGACTTGGTGGGACATAACCTGACCCCGAGCTGGCAATAATAGTTGGCCACGAGGGAATGCTACTTCCTCGTGCCAATCAGAACAATGGCCATGAGAGAGATACTGCGACCTCATGTCCAAGATAAATCAAGACTCAGTGGGACATAACCCGACCCCGAGCCGGAAACAATACTTGGCCATGAGGGAATGCTACCTCCTCGTGCCAATCAAAACAATGGCCATGAGGGAAATGCTCTGACCCCATGCCGAAGAGAAATCAAGACTTGGTGGGACATAACCTGACCCCGAGCTTAAAATAATACTTGGCCACGAGGGAATGCTACCTCATCGTGCCAATCATAACAATGGCCATGTGGGAGATGCTCCGACCCTATGCCGAAGTGAAATCAAGACTCGGTGGGACATAACCCGACCCTGAGCTGGCAACAATACTTGAACATGAGGGAATGTTACTTCCTCGTGCCAATCAGAACAATGGCCACATGGGAGATGCTCTGACCTCATGCCGAAGAGAAATCAAGACTCAGTGGGATATAACCCGACCCCGAGCTGGTAGTGCAAGGTGAGACTTAACCTTGAGGGAAAATGTTCAACCTCCGGTGCTCCGTGAATCCTAGTAAAGGCATCCCTGCCCAGATCATTCACAAAAATGAAATCAGGACTCAAACAATGTTAGCACTGTGGAGGTGACTTAACATATACTTCGCACAGACTCAAAAACTAACAAAGCGGGTGCCCAGGACAACGTCCTGTCTGGGGCAACCCAAAATAACAATTTGGTATGTCTGGTGGTTCTTCGTGGTTCGGCTTATAACTCACGGGGAAGAAACTTCCCCGTGTTCGGCCTCCCCAAGGCTACAAGGGTCACAGAGGTACTTCGATCATCCTCGTGCCGTGTGCTTGATGGTTCGTCATGGTTCGGCTGATAACTCACGGGGAAGAAACGTCCCGTGTTCGGCCTCACCAAGGCTACAAGGGTCACGGAGGTACTTCGGCCGTCCCCGTACCGTGTGTCTGATGGTTCGTAGTGGGATCAGCCAGATAACTCACAGATGGAGAATCTTCCCTATGTTCGGCTTACCCCAGCTCATTCCTAAAAAATACAAGTCATGTGGTAGTCACGCTCCGGCCCCGAGGGTTTGATAATGACACCAGGGATTGGTATGCCACGAGGGGTTCGTGCTTTTCGCGCATGTACTTCATCCCTTCATGCATTCTGGATCCCCAAACGTCAAGGAATCTGGGTCGGAGCACTTCCACCTGGGGATTTGATAATGACACCGGGGATTGGTGTGCCACAGGTTTGGCGACTTTTCCAGATACCGACCACCCTTTCGGCTATGAGTACATCACACAGATATTGAACATGTATTTCCTATCTAATTAACAAACAAGAAAAATGGACAAGTTTTTAATTTAAAGAAGAAAGTCTTATTCATATTCATGAGATTTGTTGTCCTTCTTAGAACTCTTTGTGGGTCATTTTGAGAGAGGCTTTACAATATTTTTCGCCTTTTGTGTGGTCGTCCAATAGTATTCTTCGGGTCGGAGTCATTCCTTCCGATGTTTCTTATCAACTGTGACAAGATTCTCCCAAACCAAGCCCTCTGAAATCATTTCTGAACAAATCAGGAGCCCGGTAGGGGACTTCTGCCTTGACTTCTAGTGGCCCCCCGTGAGCTTTTTCTCATTTCCCATCATCTCGGGTGGCTACTACATAACAAGCTAAGGGCACTCATGGAAAATGATCGTGTGCCCCCGGCATGCCAGTTCGTCTACCATTCTATGAAGACTATCTTGGCCGTGAATCTGAAGATTTGGCAGGTCGAACAACTGCCACAACCTCTTTAGGACGAGCTTGTTCATTCACGAGGGGCGGCGTGCAGATTTTGCCAACTCCAAGCATTATATTTCATTCTGCAGCTCAGTTCTAATTGGTGATTTCTGGTCACTTCTTTTACATTTCATTCTTCAGCTCAATGGGGGGTTGCTGGAAGTATTTCCTCAGCATCTCAACATTCCAAAGCTTCTTGACCCGGGTGCCGTCCCGCTGCTCCAAAGGACAGACACCCGACCAGATGATTTCCACCACCATATACGGCCATTCCCACTTCTTCATCCCCTCCTGAATTAACTCTTCACCAGGTTCTCAAAGATATCATGCTCTTTTCCACGAGCTTCCCCACGTTTTCCACCCTGTGTACGGAACCTCTAGTGACTGGGGATCCTTTGCTCTTCGTCAGGGTGCCCCTACGGTTACTCTCCATAAAATATGGGCTGTTGCTGGAATACTCCGGCGATTTCCTGCCATACTCCTCTTCCCATAACTTTTCTTCTGGAAAAACTCCAGCTACTACTGCTGATCTTACTCTTTGTCCATTCCTTCTTCCGCCATCGTCGCCCTCATCAACCCTCTTTCCTCTAGTTATTTCTTCCCTCATCCCACTCGGACCAGTTTCAATCCGTTCCTCGTTTCTCTTCTACAGTCTTTCCAGCTTTTCCATCATGGTCTGGAGGAAGGCTTGGGTTGACTGTCTCTCCTTTCTTATTTTTTCTTCCATCATTTCCATCCATTCCGTTGTTATGGACTTTGAAGACCAGCGGTTCCCATCTTCCGCCATCATCTTACTACGTATGTTGCTTTTTATTCTGGTATCCCCACAGCGGCGCCAACTGTTGACGACTTATTTTCTTTCCAGGGGAAAATCTAGAAACTCGCTCATCAAACAATCTTCCCCCAACTGTGAATTTGTTTGGTTTGTTAGGAACCAAAAATAAACTTAGCAGAAAATTAGAACAAACACAAAGATCAACAAAGTATTTACGGGTATCGGCAGAATGAATCCAACATACTTCCACGGGAACAAAGAGAAAAACTGATTTAATAATGTGGTCGTGTTGGGATTTATGTCATAGAGCTTCATATATTGTAAACGGAATTGATTTTTGTAATAATAATAAATGTATTATTCATTTGATCAAAGTTGTTTTATTTATATCGCATATTGTCCAATTGTCTTGTTTACCTTGATTACTCTTGTACCTTTAGACTTAGTTTATGTTTGATGCACAATAGGATTTAAGTCTAAAGTTAGTAATCTAAATAGTCCATAGAGAGCGAACAAGAAGGGTAATTTCTTTGTGGTTTATCTATAGCTGCGGTCCATTCTATACTTGTATGATGATCTTGATCCGAGATCATTCATGTAGTGACATGGGAATGAAGGCACCTTGTATGATAAGATCATATAGGACTTGACTTAGATAAATACGAATTTCTTTTAATATCCATTAACCAAAAAAATTCATTTTATCTAATAGATGGTCATATATGGATTCGATCTTAATCCTGAGTGTACTAAGAACTCCTGCATGACAGGTTATGTCATTTGATTTACTATGGTGAGGTTGGTGTTGCATTCCCAGCCAATAACTACGTATTTTGGGGATATGATTTGGTATGTAGATGGGAACATTTTACATAGATATGGAATTCACTCATTCTTACGAGAAGCAGATGAATATCTCTTTTAAGATTTGATTCGGGACTTGAACAATTTGAGCGCTCAACTTTTCTATTACGAATAGAAAGTATTTTATATTCATAATTGTTATGAATTAATTGTTCATTATAGAATCAATGGTGCTTAAGAGACAAAATATTTAGAGAAGTTTAAGAGACTTATGACCCGTCTCTATTTATGAGATATTCGTGAAAGGCTATATCTATATGTAATGACTATATCGATGGACACTAAAAATGTTCGGTTTACTTAATCCATCTACGGTAACATGAGTTCAACTTCGAGTTTTTAGTGGAATAACGCGGAATTAATAATTCGTAATATTTGATTAAAGAGTTTAGTTAATATTTCGGAATTATTGGAGCTCGAAACCGTAGGTCCATTTGGTCCCCGTGCTAGCTCGATTAACTGTAGCAAACCTAATATAATTAGATTTTCTAATTATATGCTCACATTATATTTATTTATATATTATTAATAAGACTAATAATATTTATTGTCACAAATGAAAACTATGTTAAATTAGTTTAACTTAATATTTTCTAGAATTCTTTGATTATAAGATAATCAAGTCTTGATTATGAGATAATCAAGTTAGTAATAATTATGAGATAATTACTACAACATAATTGAAGGTAAATAAATCATTATTAATATATTGATTTTTATTTACCATTGGAGACAAAACCATATGGCTTACCATGTTGTAGGCATTGTATTTTCGCATGTGAAACCCGATGATGAGTCTCAATTGGAGGCACTACCTTTTTAGCTAAGGATATTGCGGGAAACGGAGGTTGGAAGGGGAAATTCGGAATAAGTATGTCATCAAGTTCATTCCACAAGTTCACTGTCTTCGTTGGTGCTGCGTTCGTTACTTCGTTCGAACCTCGTGCAGATTGCGGACGTTCGTGCCACGTTCTAATTGGCGTTCGAGCGGAGTCGGTGTTTCTGGTTTTGCTGCTAGCCTCGCACCCCAGCCCATTTAGCCCCCCAAAGCCCATAAAACACATCCCAAATTAAATAAATAAATATTAATTTAAACATTAAACATTAAATAAAATATTTAAACCATTTACCAATTAAATAAAACATTTACCAAACTTAAACTAAAATCATGCCTAATAAATAAATTGAATATATTATATACTAAAACTAAAAAGAAGATATACCTAATTAAAATCAATCCTAACCAATTAAAGCCAATCATATATTTGACTTCCTAATCTAATAAGATAATTACCAATCTAAAATATTTGTATTCCTAAACCAACACAAATTAAATATTACAACTTCCTAATTTAAAATATTTTGTCCCCCCTCAATCTTGTGTATGCCTTTCTTGGAAATCCTAATTGAATACCAAAATCCTTTCCTTGTGAGACAGGGGCAACCCCTAGCTCTCTTCTATATAAACATGCACTAACCTAGCAACTTTTTCTCTAGACTCTCTAATGCACGCCTAAGATAAAGAAAAACACTTGACATATACACAAAAAGAGAACAAAGAGCCCCAACCATCTCCTCCATAGCCGAATCCACCACAAGCAACTATCCTCTATAGCCGAATCTAAAACACTCCCCTTCTTCACCGAGAACACATCCCCTTGAATCACCTTAAAAACACAGCAGCCTAAACCACTCCCAAAACAGTCCCTAAGATCCCTTAAAACATTGACATAAAATACACTTACAATCCTTGAAATAACCACACAAAACCATACCAAAAAGAAACACAGAACAGTCCACCAAGAACACCAAAACAGTCCACAAACAGTAAGCAGAGGACACAGAGGAAACGGCAGCAAAACCACAAGGAAACAGCAGCAAAACGGAGTCGGAACAGTAGCTTGAGCGGCCGAACAGCGAAGGAAGAGGCAAACCAGTGAACCAGAAAAGTTGCGGAGCTTTACCCCCTTTCGATTTTCGTGAAACGCGAGTCCGAGAGACAGCTTAAAAGGTTAGACCTGAGGGTATCTTTTACACTTATCTTATTTAATTTCTGGTCATTTATTTTGATTATATTTTCAGTATTTGTGGCATTTGTTGTGTGTATGATGTGTGTTGTGGGTATTGGATGAATGGAAGAGTGTTGTCTCTTGTGGTATATAGGATGGAAACCCAGACGTAAATTCCGTAGCCGAATCCGAATGGATGGTAGTGCAGTCTGTACTTGGGACACAACTCCACGTACCACTTGAGTAAACGACACCTTCTCTTGTTTTGTGTTGCTTTGGTTTATTTATTTCTCGTCATTTAAATTCTGTATGTTGCTTATTCCCGTATGATACGATCAAGTGCATGGGCTTAGTAAGTGCGATGAAAGGTCCCCTAATTGGAGGGGTTAAAATCCTTCACCACGATGCTCTGCCGCACCGATTGATGTGTGTTCGGTTGAATGCGAGATACGTTCAATCAAGCATACTTAGTTTGATATGATTGTTTTTATTTTCGTATGCATGATTCAACCGAGCGCATGGGCTTAGTAAGTGTGATGTGAGATCCCCTATGGGGAGGGGCTAAAGCCCTTTACCACGATGCTTTTCCGCACCGGTTGATGTGTGTTCGGTTGGATACAAGATACGTTCAATCGGGCACACTATGTTAATATTATTGTTTAATTCTTTGTATGCATGATTCAGTCGAGCGCATGGGCTTAGTATGTTGGTCTAAAGGTCCTCTCTTTGAGAGATCAAGAGCCCCAAAAGGCCACCTTTACGGCAGTACTTCGTCGCGCCCCCCTTTATTTTGTCGATTATGTATTGCGTCCCATTTCATGCATCAGGTCTGTTCCCGTTCGAACGCGTTTACGAACGCAACTCGAACGCGCATTCATTTTTCCTTGTCATGCATCAGGTCTTATTTATGTTCGAACGCGTTCACGGACGCCATACGAACGTGAGCATTCTGTTTCATTTCCGTTCGAACGCGTTCACAAACGCCACACGAACGTGAGTATTCTGTTTCATTTCCGTTCGAACGCGTTAACAAACGCCATACGAACGAGAGCATTATGTTTCATTTCCGTTCGAACGCGTTATCAAACGCCATACGAACGTGAACCTTCTGTTTACCGTTCGAACGCGTTTACGAACGCTACACGAACGCGCACCCACTGAACTGAGTCCCTCTTAGATTAGATTTTATGCATAGTTTTCCTAGTAGCTATCTCCACATGTATGAATACAAATATGTCAATGTATTACAATTCATATGCTTATGTCATGATAACATTTGAGTATTATTTCTTGCGGTATATCGGATGGAAACCCATACGTAAATTCCGTAGCCGATTCCGAATGGACGGTAGTGCGGTCTGTACTTGGGATACAATTCCACATACCACTTGGAAAAGTGCCCATATGTGTGATTGTATGGTTAATATGTGTGCTTGTGTTTTCTTGAATGTAATATGCCAATGAAGTTGTATGTTCGTTGCTACTTTGATATATTTTTAAGCATGCAATGTTAGATGTGAGATATATGTGAAATGTGTGCATAAGTTTTATTTTGTGTATGAGAATTTAGAAGCATGATACTCTTGGAAATAAGTGTTACTTAAGCTTGATTAAATTATCACATAAATCCTTTCATTACAAGTGACATGAGTAAGGGACCATTCCGAACCCAACGGTTTGAGGTCTTCCCTTGCGAGGGGTGAGTGCGGCCTTAAATCTTTGTCCCGGTTCACACCGGGTGGCGACTCCATGTTATTTCGTACTTCCCAACTAGGTCGCGAGCCTAGAAATGCGTCGCCCAGGTTCTGTTGTCTACACATGTCATCCAAGCAATTATGTCTATTAGGTGGCTTGGATACACCTAATAGTTTTGTCATTAGCTAATGCATTTTATGTTTTGGTATGGCCTCCACATTCATGTGTTTTCCATTGAAAGAAAGCATTGAATGCTTAATGACAAAGCCATTGTCTTTAGCTTAACATTTCTTATGTTTTGGTATGACATTCACATTTTTGTGTTGGCCATTGCAAGAAAGCATTAGATGCTTAATGACAAGGTTATTTGGCTTGTGTAAGAGAATATAATCTCTAGCATTTCTCTCACTTCCTAAGGTTAACACTTTGCATTCATTCACACAATTGTTGTGAGAAAATATTTGAGAGAAAATAGAGAGAGTTCTAGCATTCACAAGTGTTGTGAAATTCCTAAAGCCAAACACTATTGTGACATCTTAAATCTCTAAATAGTTTAGAGGTTTAATCTTTGTGAGTGAAGCCCACACTTCGGTTTGTTGGTTTCGAGTCATAGTTCGGAAGATCGAGTGGTTGATCCAAATGTTGGACACTAAAAGATTGATCTTGGTTACTACAACAAAAGGGAGAAGCCAAAGAAAATTTTGAAGACCCATACTGGACCCAGTGCCACCACAAGCAACTTCCGCCGCGCTAAGGAAATTCGTTTCCTACAATTGGCATCAAGAGCTTAAGGTTGAAAAGTTTTCTCGACCCTTTCTCTTTTTAAGTTTAAGTTTTAATACTTTATATTAGATATAAATTATTAATATGCATGTTGTGATGAGTAGGCACAATTAGATTCATGAGATGAATGGTTTTTAATGTTCATGTGATGAATGTTTACTTTGATTCATGTGATGAATGTATTACGTTGATCGTTAATTTTTCCGGCTCTTATTTTTAATATTGGAAATGTAAGACCATAAGGTCATATTCTTTCAAGTGTTGTAAGTTTATTTCTTTTGTAATAAGTCCATTTTGTAACTCAATTTGTAACTTGGAGGAGCCGATGTCGCGAAGGACTCATTACGAACCTATTCCGCGAAGAACTCAACAACATACCATGAAGTAAGATTTGAAGACCAATGGATGCCTTGGATTGATTATACTAATTATATTAATATTTTTTTAAAAAAAAATAAGAGCCCGGTTAACACAATTTATGTATGTATGTGAAACTTCATTCCGTTACGAGTCCGTAGAAAAAAACAGAGACCAAAACGGAGTCTGGAAGCTCCGGAACGGAGTAAATGAAGTTCTAGTGTTCGAACACCAGACCGATAAAGTTCGAACGCCAGTCAAACGCAACTCAAACATTTGGCTACTACCTGGAAACGTTCGAACGCCCAAATAACTCTACACGAACGTTTTCAGCCCAGACCTGGGCATATATATGTGTTTTGAATTGTTTATTAACATGTCATATAGCATAGGGTGCATATCTTGCATTTTCACATGCCATAACATGTAGACATGCATGATATTCAAGTCATAAAATATGATTTTATGTAAATTTAAAAGTTAAATTAGAATATAAGATGCATGTGAATGAATTAATAAGATTAATTAGTTTAAAAGTTTAAAAATTATGAATTCAAGTTTAAGAACAAATTGATATTATGAGTACATTATTTTCCTTGTTATATTAGATGGAAACCCGGATATAAATTCCATAGTCGCTTCCGAATGGACGGTAATTTGGTTTGCACTCGGGATACAATTCCATGTACCTTTGGAGTAAATAATGTACTTTTAATCTATTAAATGGTTTGATGACATATAGTCCATTAGTTGAATTCTAAAATTTTAAAACCTATAAGTGAACTAATTTTTTAAAAGTTAAAATTGATTGGATCACTTAAGTAAACTTGATTAAATTAGTTTAATTAAGTTAATTGGTTAGTAGAGACTAATCGGGATTAGTGAATAAAATTTTAAAAGTTAAAATTGGTTAGATCATTATATCATCAACTAGTATTAATTAAGGTTATGACTTTAGCCGAGCATAATCTAAGATTCATAAAATACTAGTGAGATAGAAACCTTACTCTTTTTAATAGTGAGTGGGAGAGGGGTATACCACAATATATCCCGCGATCTCCATTGTTATCCAGAAACGTGAGATTCAATAGGCGCCTCAAGACGATTTTGCTTTCATCCCCTACGGATGGTGTCATTTTTAGGTCAATATTAGGTTTGGATTCCGAAGGATAGGGACTCTAGATGTATCTGGTGATTTGACCTACCCTACGGCAGCACTTCACTAGTTAAGTCCAAGGGTTCCGAAATAATGGGTCACACTCACAAAGGAATGATTAAGTTGTTAATCAAAGCTTCATTGATTAAAATAACGGTAGTTGATTAATATAGGAATAAGAGTTATTTCAGATATATTAATCAATTGAGAATGTCTCAATCTATCATGCGAATACTTGACCTACCCTACGGCGGCACTTATTTATGGGATGATAGATAACCATGGCATAGTAATTCTTTTAGGTTTTTAATTCATTATACATTGATCATGCATCATGTTTAATTTTATGCCTAAATGTTTGACAATTTTAATATGCGACAAATGAATATTGAATGCGCATTTATTATTTTGTCAGCCATGACATCTGCAATAATCTCCATTATCAAACAACAAGAAAAATTAACCATGGATAATTATGTTAAATGGAAAAGTGACATGAATGCTATCTTGGTCTGTGAAGACCTTAAATTTGTCCTAATGGAGGAATGTCATCCTGAGCCAGCACCTAATGCTGGCAGAGAGCTGCACGTAATGCCTATAATAATTGGATTAAAGTTGATGAGAAATCCCATAGCTATTTAATAGCATCCATGTCTGAGGTTTTTGCTGCACAGCATGAGCCTATGGCGATAGCATCAATGATTATGCAGTCATTACAAAACATGTTTGGGCAACCTTCAGACCAGCAACAACATGAGGCAATTGCCTATGTATTGATCGCTAGAATGAAGGAAGACACATCAGTCCGAGACCATGTGTTAAGGATGATGGCTCATCTTAATATGGCTGAAACCCATGGTGCACGTATTAATGTGCAAAGTCATGTGACAATGATCATGGAAACCCTTCCGAAGAGTTTCATGCAGTTTAAGAGCAACTGTTCTATGAACAAGTTGACTTTCACATTGACTGAACTGCTGAATGAGCTCACCAATTACGAGTCTGTTATGAACGGTCCTCGTAGGCCCAATGCCGAGGCAAATGTTGCTGAATCTTCTAAATCTGCAAAAAAGAAGAAGAAAGGCAATTGGAAGACAAATGCAAAACCAATGAAAAAGAAGAACAATAAAAGCTCCAAAGGAACCAATGCTAAAGGAAAATATTTTCATTGTGAACAACAAGGGCATTGGAAAAGGAATTGTCCAAAATACCTTGCAGAGCTTAAAGAACAGAAGAATACAAGTAAATATGATTTACTTGTCATTGAGTCTCTTTTGGTGGAGGATGATAAATACATATGGATTGTTGATTCTGGTGCCACTAACCATGTTTGTTGTTCTTTACAACTATTTGACTAATGGAGGGACCTTACTGAAGGTAGCTTTACCATGAGAGTTGGGACATGGGATGATGTTTCAGCAAGAGCAGTGGGAGTTTCAAATTTGAATTTTAATAAAAGTTATTTATGTTTGAATGGTGTGCTATATATTCCTGGTTTTCGCAGGATTTGATTTCTGTAACAAAACTTATGGAATGTGGTTTTTCTATTTCATTTAATAATAAGTCAGTTATTATTAGTAGAAATGGATTAAATATATGCACGGGAAACTCTGAAAATAATCTATATGTATTAAGGCTGTTAATGCATGAATCACTGCTTAATACTGAAATGTTTAAGATTGAAAGATCTAAAACTAAACGGCAAAAGATTTCTCATGATGATACCTATTTATGACACCTTAGACTTGGTCACATTAACCTTGACCGGATAGACAGACTAATTAAGAACGGAGTTTTAAATCAGTTAAAATTTGGTACTTTACATGTCTGCGAATCCTGTCTAGAAGGCAAAATGACCAAGAGACATTTTACTGGAAAATGGATAAGAGCCAAAGAAACTCTTGAGCTAATACATTCGGATGTTTGCAGACCGATGAATGTAAAAGCCCGAGGTGGTTTTGAATACTTCGTCACTTTCATTGACGATTATTCCAGATATGGGTATGTTTACCTAATGCAGCACAAGTCAGATACATTTGAAAAATTCAAAGAGTATCGTGCTGAGGTTGAGAACCAGTTAGGTAAAAACATCAAAATTCTACGATCAGATCGTGGAGGAGAATACCTTGATAGAGATTTCGAGGAATTCTTAGTTGAGCATGGAATTATTTCACAGCTCACAGCACCTGGAACACCATAACAAAATGGTGTTGCAGAAAGGAGAAATCAAACCCTACTAGACATGATAAGATCAATGTTTATTTATAGCACTCTACCTAGTTCATTCTGGGGGTATGCATTGCAAACTGCAATGTATATCCTGAATGTAGTTCCTTCTAAGTCTGTTTCTAAGACTCCCTTAGAGTTGTGGAATGGTTAAAGCTAGTTTGTGACATTTTCGCATATGAGGGTGTCCGACACATGTGCTAAAGAACAAGACTACTAAGTTGGAACCACGTTCACATGTGTGCCTATTTGTAGGCTATCCTAAGGAAACTATGGGTGGATTCTTTTATAGTCCAGAAGATAATAAAGTATTTATGTCGACAAATGCTACATTTCTTGAGGAGGACTATATGAGAGAGTTCAAACCTCGAAGTAAAGTGTTACTTGAGCAGTTACTTGCTGGTACGACCAGTACACCATTGTCAAATGTTGAAAAAGACATAACACCTTCTACATCTGAAAGTCAGATGCAAGTTTATCAGGATACCATACCACCTAGACGTAGTGGGAGGGTTGTAAGACAACCTGAACGCTATCTAGGAAATGGTGTAGGTGCAAGTTGTTGCATCTTGTGATGGTATAGATGATCCATTGACCTATCATAATACAATGGAAGATACTGATAAAGAGGAATGACTCAAAGCCATGAACCTCGAGATGGAGTCTATGTACTCTAACTCAGTCTGGGAACTTGTAGACCAACCTAATGGAGTAAAACCCATAAGTTGCAAGTGGATCTACAAGAGAAAAAGAGGAATAGATGGGAAAGTACAGACTTTCAAGGCTAGGCTAGTGGCAAAGGGCTATACCCAAAAAGAGAGAGTTGACTATGAAGAAACTTTCTCGCCAGTAGCCATGCTTAAATCCATCAGGATTCTTCTTTCCACTGCCGCATATTATGACTATGAGATTTGACAAATGAATGTCAAGACTGCATTCTTGAATGGTAATCTTGATGAGAGTATCTATATGGTACAACCAGAGGGGTTCATTACCCAAGGTCAAGAGAAAAAAGTTTGCAAGTTGTAAAGGTCCATTTATGGACTTAAGCAAGCATCTAGATCCTGGAACATAAGATTTAATACTACGATCAAGTCTTATAACTTTGAGCAGAACATCGTTGAGCCTTGTGTCTACAAGCGCATCATTGATGGGAATGTGGTTTTCCTTGTGTTATACGTTGATGATATTTTACTCATTGGGAATGATGTAAAGATATTATCGGACGTGAAAATATGGCTAGCTAACCAATTCCAAATGAGAGATTTGGGAGAGGCAAGTTATGTACTTGGGATCCAGATCATTCGGGATCGCAAGAAACGACTGTTAGCAATGTCTCAAGCAACCTATATTGACAAGATTCTTGTCGATTTGGTATGCAGAATTCCAAGAAAGGTAATTTACCTTTCAGGCATGGAATTCATTTGTCTAAGGAACAGTCTCCTAATACACCTCACGCAGTTGAGGAGATGAGACATATACCATATGCTTCAGCAGTTGGAAGTCTTATGTATGCTATGTTATGCACGAGACCGAAAATCTGTTTTGCAGTGGGAGTAGTCAGTAGGTTTCAATCCAACCCATGATTAGATCATTGGGTAGCGGTGAAACATATTCTCAAGTATCTCCGGAGAACGAGAAATTATATGCTTGTATATACAAGTCAGGATATTATTCTGAGAGGATATACAGACTATGATTTTCAGACGGATGTCGATTCTAGGAAATCAATATCTGGATCAGTGTTCACCCTAGGTGGTGGGGTTATAGTATGGAAGAGCATTAAGCAATCTTGTATTGTTGACTCTCACATGGAGGCTGAATATGTAGCAGCTTGTGAAGCAGCTAAGAAATCAGTCTGGCTCCGTAAGTTCTTGGCAGATCTGGAAGTTGTTCCAGATATGGATAAACCACTCACACTTTATTGCGATAATAGTGGTGCAGTGGCGAACTCCAAAGAATCGAGAAGCCACAAGAGGGGTAAGCATATTGAGAGGAAATATCACCTTATTAGGGAAATAGTACAGAGAGAAGATGTCGCTGTCACGCAGATTCCATCTGCAGACAACCTGGCTGATCCGTTTACAAAGACCTTATCGGCTAAAGTATTTGAAGGTCACCTAAATGGTTTAGGATTACATGACATGTCTCATTTGCTCTAGTCCAAGTGGGAGATTGTTGGGATTTATGTCCTAGAGCTTCATGTATTGTAAACGGAATTGATTTTTGTAATAATAATAAATGCATTATTCATTTTTATCAAAGTTGTTTGATTTATATCGCATATTGTCTAATTGTCTTGTTTACCTTGATTACTCTTGTACCTTAAGACTTAATGTATGTTTGATGCACAAGAGGATTTAAGTCTAAAGTTAGTAATCTAAATAGTCCATAGAGAGCGAACAAGGAGGGTACTTTGTTTGTGATTTATCTATAGTTGCGGTCCATTCTATACTTGTATGACGATCTTGATCCGGGATCATTCATGTAGTGACATGGGAATGAAGGCACCTTTTATGATAAGATCATATAGGACTTGACTTAGATAAATACGAATTTCTTTTAATATCCATTAACCGAAGAAATTCATTTTATCTAATAGATGGTCATATATGGATTCGATCTTAATCCTGAGTGTACTACGAACTCCTGCATGACATGTTATGTCATTTGATTTACTATGGTGAGGTTGGTGTTGCATTCCCAGCCAATAACTACGTATTTTGGGGATATGATTTGGTATGTAGATGGGAACATTTTACATAGATATGGAATTCACTCATTCTTACGAGAAGCAGATGAATATCTCTTTTAAGAGTTGATTCGGGACTTGAACAATTTGAGCGCTCAACTTTTCTATTACGAATAGAAAGTATTTTATATTCATAATTGTTATGAATTAATTGTTCATTATAGAATCAATGGTGCTTAAGAGACAAAATATTTAGAGAAGTTTAAGAGACTTATGACCCGGCTCTATTTATGAGATATTCGTGAAAGGCTATATCTATATGTAATGACTATATCGATGGACACTAAAAATGTTCAGTTTACTTAATCCATTTACGGTAACAGGAGTTCAACTTCGAGTTTTTAGTGGAATAACGCGGAGTTAATAATTCGTAATATTTTATTAAAGAGTTTAGTTAATATTTCGGAATTATTGGAGCTCGGAACCGTATGTCCATTTGGTCCCCGTGCTAGCTCGATTAACTGTAGCAAACCTAATATAATTAGATTGTCTAATTATATGCTAACATTATATTTATTTATATATTATTAATAAGATTAATAATATTTATTGTCACAAATGAAAACTATGTTAAATTAGTTTAACTTAATATTTTCTAGAATTCTTTGATTATGAGATAATCAAGTTAGTAATAATTATGAGATAATTACTACAACATAATTGAAGGTAAATAAATCATTATTAATATATTGATTTTTATTTACCATTGGAGACAAAGCCATATGGCTTACCATGTCATCCAAGCAATTATGTCTATTAGGTGGCTTGGATACACCTAATAGTTTTGTCATTAGCTAATGCATTTTATGCTTTGGTATGGCCTCCACATTCATGTGTTTGCCATTGAAAGAAGCATTGAATGCTTAATGACAAAGCCATTGTCTTTAGCTTAACATTTCTTATGCTTTGGTATGACATTCACATTTTTGTGTTGGCCATTGCAAGAAAGGATTAGATGCTTAATGACAAGGTTAGTTAGCTTGTGTAAGAGAATATAATCTCTACCATTTCTCTCACTTCCTAAGGTTAACACTTTGCATTCATTCACACAATTGTTGTGAGAAAAGATTTTAGAGAAAATAGAGAGAGTTCTAGCATTCACAAGTGTTGTGAAATTCCTAAAGCCAAACACCATTGTGACATCTTAAATCTCTAAATAATTTAGAGGTTTAATCTTAGTGAGTGAAGCCCACACTTCGGTTTGTTGGTTTCGAGTCATAGTTCGGAAGATCGAGTGGTTGATCCAAGTGTTGGACACCAAATGATTGATCTTGGCTACTACAACAAATGAAGAAGGCAAAGAAAATTTTGAAGATCCATACTGGACCCGGTGCCACCACAAGCAACTTCCGCCGCGCTAAGGAAAGTCGTTTCCTATAGGTTGGGTTTAGCCGATCTCCTTTTTTATAAATGGTCGGGTATGGTCGCGGTATTCTCTCGATTTTTACAAGTAATGCTTGAAAGTAATTTTTCTAACCCTTACAAAAGTGCCGTCAACCTCTTTAAATACTAAGGAAAATAACCATTGTTCCACCATCCTCGTGACGTCAGCCACGTGAGCCTATCTCTACCGAAAGTAAAACCTGCAAATGCCAAAAGTAAAACCTGCCACTGCCAAAAGTAAAACCTGTCATCTGATATTTCATTAAATCACTCTGTTTGTTTACTGCCACACGCAATAATTATGATGTCAGCATGTATCCAACCGTTCACTCGGAGGCGTGTGCCAAAAGATAACCCCACAAGTTGCCCTGTCACGTCTAAGCTTTATGAAGATTGCAAGTTGCCGAGCTGTGCTTATACTGGTAATCCTGACCTGAGCAATACTAAACCGCCCTCCCCCACGAGGTCGAATGGCTGAGCTGAAACTATCCCGCCCTTCCTAGCTATATTGGTCGGGCCAGACCCGCAGTCCTCGGATACTGATCTTAGTGAACAATCACACTCTCCAGGTCGGTCAAAGAATGTAGACTAAGCTCGACCATTCAGCTGGACCAGATATCTCTTACTAATGTTCTCGGACTACCGTGTTCTGAACTTGAAATTACCTTCATGCCCTTCTTGATCCGATGTCAACACTTAGCCCCAATAATCATCATTAACACATATTATTAAGAAAATGTTGACATGAAAATCTCCGATCATTCTCCCTTCCTCCAAAAAGTAATAATTTTGTTATGGATGAGTTATCAAATATAAGTGGAGTATATTATCATATTAATGTTAAAAATAAAATCAACTAACATCTACACCATGTTAAGTAATGATTGGTGACACATTTCTATGTCTCCAGTTAAATTAAATACAACATTATTATTTTGACATGAGGCGTGATCGCGATTTTATACCGCATGTATCACTCAAGTAATATAATGATAGAATGACAGATATCGTACCTTCGTGAACTTATTATTTCTCCTATTAATACCAAGATTAACCTACTTAATTTAAACTAAACTATTGATTGAGAAATGAGTGATTAATCTGAAATTAACGAAAAGTATTAAATAGCAAATAATAATTTTAGAGATAAACTTTATATGAGAGAATAACCTAGGATTATAACTTCACCTAAGTATGCAAACAATGGGTTCAAGCATTTTTCATTCAATTGAGTTGTTAAGAATTATTAACCGAGAATACTAAATTATTTACAAGTGTCTTTTGATGGTCAAGTGAATATATTCAGATTTAAACCAATTAACTATATGTTTATGTTACTTAATTTAAACCAAATTCATTAAGATCATGTTCTAATAGTGGCTACGCATGCTCGAAAAATATATTTCTATCATGAAGGGAAGTCTATTCAAAAGAACTAGATCACGCGATATTATTCTCATAGCTAATCCAAATTCCATCCGTCGAGTTCCTAAGGATATACTAAGACTATTCTATTGTTGGCCAGACAAATAAAATATGCATCAAAGCCCAAAGAATAATAAATAATAAATATTAAACCCAAAAGAATAAAAATATACAACATAATTAATAAACATGTGATTGAGATCCATTAGAACCATAGAATAATGATTTAGCTACTCATGACAATCAATAAAAATATGCTACCCATTATAGATACAAAACAAGAACTCATAAAAGATAAACTAGAAAGAAAATGGAAGAGAGAACTATTGTTACAGTCTTCGCCTTCAAACTCCAGTACCAATTGAAACACTCATCATTGTCTTGTTTTAGGTGTTCTTTTATACTACAGGTCTCCAAAATTATATTATGAGGCTTGATAATAAGTTTTGGGGTGCACTTGTGCTTATATAGGAACTCCGGGGGGTCATTATTTCTTAAAAACTGAGTTTTGAATGAACTAAGACCAAATCACTCATGTTATGACACGCTGAATGCACATAGCGACTCTCATTATCATAATCAATAAGTCGTGATGAGCCTGGATGGACGTCACAACGCGCCACCGAGTAATGCTCTCTTTTTGAATTCTCTTCATATGCACGTCTCGATGCACTGTCCAATGTCAGGATGCGCTGGTGACTCCGAAATTTGTCCCAAATGTGCTCCAAAATTACCATTTCAATACCTGTTAAGTCAGTTTGAGTCGTGATCTAATTTTAACCTGCAAAACATACCCAAAACACCTCAAATCATTCATACAACTCGAAATACACACTAAACCTTAAGACGTAGGGGTGATAAATTATACGTAAATTGAACGCTCATCACACCCTCAAACTTAAAATTTTGCTAATCCTTGAGCAAAATAAATAAAAATAAAATAAATAAACTAAAAATAAATTAATATAAGTCACTTTCGTAGGGATCACGATTGCATTTACCATATACAACAAGTCTTTAAATCTCTAAATGGCCCTAGTGGATGAGTTGTAGTATCGTGAGGACTTACAACGACGACACCCACAAATGGGGCGCACTTGTACACCCATAACTAGGGCTTAAACTTCAGCACTAGTTGAAACACTCATTGTTGTCTTACTGTAGGTGTTCTTTAATGCCCTGGGACTCCAAAATTATTTTTTGAGGTTTGATAATAGGTTTTGGGGCGTACTTGTACTTATATAGGAGGTCTGTGGGTCTTTCCTTCTTAAAAATTAAGTCCTGGACGAACTATGACCAAATCACCCGTGTTGCAACGCGCTGACTGTGCGTTGCAACTCTCATTGTCATCATCGGCGCATCACGACATGCCTGGATGAGCGTTGTGACGCACCACCAAGTAATGTTCTCTACCTGAATTCTCTTCGTGTGCGTGTCTTGACATGCTGTCCATAGTCGGGACGCGCTGGTGACTTCAAAATTTTCCCCCAATATGCTCAAAAATTGCCAATTCATCCCTCGTTAAGTTCGTTTAAGTTGTGATCTAATTTTAACCTGCAAAACATACCCAAAACAGTTCTAAGCGCTTATACAACTCGAAATACATATAAAATATTAAGAAAGAAGGGCGATAAAATATACTTATATTGGTCGCTCATCAAAGTGGAAACAATGAGTTTGTCAAAATAAATTATTATTATTTTATAAAAAAAAATGGTGCAATACAAAAAAATAAAAATAATATGTGCTATCAGGGTTGGCTCGGTTCGGTTACGGTTAGAAATCACAACCGAATCGTACGATTATGATTCAAGTTGAACTGTGACCGTACGATTAACCGTAACTGAACCGATTAGGAAATTTTAAATTTATGTAAACCGTAACCGAATCGATGGTGATCGGTTTAGTTACGGTTTACCCTAACCGATGACCAATTTTGTTACTATTTTGACCGGTTCGATTACGATTTTGAATCATAACCGTGGCCGGGTCTAGGTGCTATGATAGAAATTTAGAAAAATGTGACAATTTTGGCTCATTTTCATGTCGAAGGTAGTGATATCAATAGTAATTGGATCCAGCTCGGTTCTAAAAAGATTCAGATACGCATCAGTAAAAATACGGATCCAGATTCAGGTTTTAAAGATCCATACATATTTGAATCCAAATGAGTCCGGTTATCCGAATCCGGAAATAATATAATAAAAAATTTAGTGTAATTTTATTTATTATTTTATTATATATTTATATTTGTAATATTTTGATGAATTTTAAATTGTATATATTATTTTGGATGTTAAAACGATATTGCTTAATTATAAATATTATTTTATTTAAGTTTGGAGGTTTAAAATTAAATAATTTAAAAATAAAAAATAAAATTCTAGATTTTTTATGGATCCGGAAATTCAGAAATTCGCATGGATAAGATCTGCATTAATAAAATTAATGTGGATTCGGATACATAAAATTTAATATGGATCCGGATCCGTATTTTGTCATCTCTATTTAAAGTGTGTTATGTCCAACACGTTCTCAATTAGCGTGACTTGGTGGTATAAGGTTTAGGATCTCACATTGAGGTCCTGGGTCCGAGTCCATGGTGTACGTTTCTTGTAAGAGTCTGAGATAGCCAGGGCTGAAATTCCAACGATTCCAAAAAAAAAAAGTTATGTCCAACACCTTTAACAAAAATATAAAAAAAGGAAAAAAAAAAGAAAAGAAAAAAAGGAAGTTGTTATCGCCACGTATGTAAATTTGCATAAAATGATAAAGGGGTTTTACTGAAACAACTAACAACCCAATCACGCAACTTTCTTTATTATTTAACCAAGTCCCTCAAAAGTCAAAACTTTCTCATTTAATCATGCAAGAGTTGATTCAAATTTGGCGAGAGTGGGGCCAATGAGATAGTGACCTCATTGATAACCCATGTTTAGTGAGAGACATGAGTTTGAGTCCCCACAAAAGTAGTGTGGACTCAAACCTTCATCTTTAGGAGGAAGAAGTTCTCCTATATGTGAGTTGATTCCCAAGTTGTGTCTTGGCTGATTTAGAATTTGTAAGTCCCGAGCTACGTCTCGGTTGATTTCTGGACAGTGCTATAATTGTATGTATCTAGAATCCCAGTTGATAGCATATTGTAATATATGTAGTTTGTAATAATTCAAAAAAAAAAAATGGGCAAGAGGGGGGGAAATAAATTCAGATTTATCAAATGAAATGGGACACGCGCTCGTGAACTTAAAAAGAAATTAAACCTTATTTTTAAATTTAACTTTAATTTCAAAATTAAATATCTCTCAAATTATAAAATATTTTATGGAAAAAAATTTCATATTATTAATTTACAAATCATAATATTTAAAATAAATATCATGATTGATATATTTTGACAGAAAAAATAGGTCAAAATACTCTTATATTTATAATAGAGTTGATGATTTTACACTAACTGTTTTCACTCATATTTTTTTTATTTGAATTTCAAATTGTAATTTGTAAAATTTTACATATACTTAATATATATACTCACAACTTTCATCAATGAATCCTTATAAAATTTATACTTTGGCAAAGTCTAAATCAACACTAAAATTGTTACACCGTATATATTACATAACCATCACATTTTATTTAAATAATTTTGAGCTCAGTTACAATCATATTTTTCTTAAATCACATTGAACTCATTGACAATACAATTACATTGAACCCAGACATATGCACATTTTTTTAAGTCATATGAAGCTCAGTTATAGTCACATTTTACCTAAAGCACAATTGAATTCAGTTATAATCACAATGACCTCAATCAAATTTTATATAAATCAAATTTTAACTAATTTATATTAAATTCAACCGTGTTTTAAAAATTGATTTCAGTGTGACTGTAATTAAAACTGAGATCAATGTGATTATATATAACTAAGCTATAAAAGTCACGTTAGTCGTTGGGTTACCTAACACTCTCGAATCAGGAGAGGATAGAAAAAGTTTGTTTAATTTTGGGATAAATATACCGATAATGCCCTCGTTTTCTAGATGGAAAGCCTAATTTGGCCCCGACTTTTGTGTGAAAAAATGTGTCATGGAGAAATGGATATTCTGTTACGTTGTATATTAGTCTTATAAGATGAGACGTTTACGGGAGGGTAGTTTTGTGAAGTCAAAGTCTTTGAAAGTGCCTAAGGATATACTTGGAACTATACTTGACTCGCACCATATCATTTCAAGATTTGTGACATTGACTTTACTATTTCAATTAAAAAAATTATAATAAATATATAATGATTAAGATCACATCTAACATCAAAACAACATTAAATTTGAAATATCTCACCTATTCAATAATGTCATCCTAGAAAATAACTCAAATTTTTAAACAAAATTATTTGATGTTATGCAATTCAATAGTGATGAATTAATATCATTAAATATTATTATATTTTTATATAAAATTGAATTAAATCAATGATTATATTTTATGTTTAAATTTAAGTTAAAAATATTAAAATTGAAATAGCTCGGATGTTAAAAAATAATTACTAATTTCTCAAATGAAAAAGAGTCGTATTTTCTAAGGATGATAATTTGAGTCAGAATTCATTTATTCATTCAATTCGATTTGCATCAAAAGATATGAATTTGGAAAAATTTATTTGTTTAATAAGTGAATCAATTCAATTTATTTAATAAACTAATCGAATACGAATTTGAACATATAGATTCATTTATTTGTTTAATACTATCCTTTTACTAATTTTATTATTTTTCAATTAATTCAAAAAGTTATTGTTCATTTTCATAGAAAAAAATAATATTGCCTAGATTTAATTGTCATTTTCATTAAATTTATTAACAATATATTTCAATTTATACATTTACGCTTATGAAGTATTAATATAAATAAAATAAGATAATTTATGTCATCAAATCATCAACACTAAACAAATATTCGTTTAAATTTTTTTTTATTAAACGAATCGAATATGAACCATAATATTAAAATTCGTTTAATAAATGAACCAATTATGAATCTATCATATTTTCATTCGGGTCATGGAGGATTCATTAGCCACACCTAATATTTTCTGACTTGACCATTGAAAAATTAAAGTGATATACAAATCATGCCAAATATAGCAGAAAGCTCCCCAGAATACTAATGAAAAACAATAACATTTATCAATCAGAGTATTTGAGATTTAAGGCCTAAAGATTTCAAGGTAAAAAGATAACAAGTAGTACAAAACAGAATTTCTTCCACTTTTCTGATCACACCCATCAATTAAAAGATCTTCGACTCAGATGAATTTCTTCACAGGTCCTGGACACTCAAACCTAACATGAAGAAGAAAAACAATTAAGCTAGACGTACATGACTAAACACAACTAACATGCAGTCGAGCACAAGCCCTTTTGTTTTAACTCATCACACGGCCGGATTGTTACCGAGAAATAAGCAATTTTAAGTTATATCAACAGCAGAACTATAGCTGCTCATGTATTATCCCAATTCTCCAAGCAAAGAGTTGAGGGAAAGATTTATAATAAGCAGCACGATTACTTTTGCTTCAAGGGAACGAGTCACATGGGAATGGATAAATCCTCACAGACCAGATAATGAAGCTCACTAATGTTTCAATCAAAAGTTCAGTGCTTGAAAATTACAAAAGATAGCTGTTATAAACTTCGATGTAGGTCAAACAAGCACAATAGACGAGAAACAATGTTGCTTCATGGGAACAAATCATTTCTAGAAATAAGACGAGTTCCACACAACAGAATAATAATAATGTGCAGTAAAATGAAAGCAAAATACCATAGAAGCTATAATAAATTTGTTTTCAAAATATCAATTGATAAATATACCTGGAGGAAGAGACTGCTTCAACTTGTCAGCTTTTTCAGTGTCAAAAACACACAGTGTGTAAAGGTACTTTGAGCAGCGAACCTTAAACTTAACAACGTTCCTGCTCCTCTTGATTTTAACTAAACGGGCATCCTTCCTTCTTGCGGTAAGAAGGAAATCCTTGATCTCGTGGATCTGCTTCGGCTGTAGATCATAAAGCAGGAATCAGAACTCTTGAGCATTCAAAACCATTAAACAGATCACTCAAATATCAACTCACAACAAAATGTTGTGAAATGCTGAACAACTCAACAGCAAAGGATAACATACTAAAATCATATAGCATTATCCATAATACTAAATAGACAGCCTAACATAAAAGATTTATAAGCCAACCAGATGCACCCCGCCCTTGATATATCAAGTCACATCTTAAGTTAATTCTTATTTTTCCAACGCCTTAGTCGATGACTCTGTTTAACTAACTAAACCAGTTCAGTCTTTTCCTATCTTCATTGTTAGGGCTACGCATCAATTAAACCATATTCAAAAGCCTTACCAGAAACTAATGCAGAAAGTTAGATATTGCATGAGATCCCGCAATATCAACAATGAGAACCAAAATCCAACATCACCGCATGGTCCATGTCATTAAACCACCATCCAATTAAAAGACACCATGTAATGTCTCATATCGACAATTGATTCATGATGATTATAATATCATCCAATTAAAAGACACCATGTAATGTCTCATATACACAATTGATTCATGATGATTATAAATTAAGTGTGTATATATATAGTTACAGAAGTGGACAATGATATAATGCCAACGAGAACAGACCCAAGTAATTACTTTCTCATCAACTCTCACTCAAATTAACATGTTTCATTATATTTCATATCCAAGACCTATAAATGAAAGAGATTTCAAAAAGCAACTAAATATCCCACTACGACAAAAGCATGACCAGAGATAAACAATTCAAAACATCATCCGTGATCTATTTGAACTAACAATAAACCTAAATCAGTAAATCCACACAGTGCTATAATTAAAACAAACATGTGGTGCCCAAATGGAGCAGATATGAGCTTAAGTAGCATCAACACATCTGTAACGATAGGCAACATCAATTTTCCAGACGCGTAACCGTATCAAACACCACAAATAAAGGTAGATACCTGACTTATGTCTGGATATAGGTCACAGCCAATTTCAGGACAAATCCATCAAAACCCATAACCTCATCAATGATTCTTGGTTAGATTTTCTTAGCAAACAAACAAAACCAAGTTCATAAAATCATCCAAAGAATAATTCAAACAAACAAAAAAAACTTGGGATAACAACCGAGAACCCACAATCCAGAATCCAATAATTTAAAGAAATAACATAACAGATAGAGATGACAATACAAGTGCAGATTAAAAATATTACCATTTTGATTGATGCTGCTTCTACAGAGGAGGAGCTTTAAGTATCAAGCGCTGCTGACTTATACACAAACAGAATCGAGGGTTTCGAAGATAGTAACCACCAATAACCGGCACATATTCTGTTGATGGGCTTTTAAATATTGAGCCCATTTTCTTACTTGATGGGTTTTATTTTGTATTGTACTGAGAGATGGGCCTACAAGAAGCCCATTGTATTTAATCTTCTTTAAGAAAACATACTAATGTGGCATTTTTAGTATTTGATTGAATGAAAAATCTACGTAACCCGCATAATTTATTTTTATTCAACTATTATTGAATGTGACATTATTTGTATAAATTAATTTATAAAAATAATTTGTGATTCTATAATTAGCGAAGTCATTAAAAATTTGTTTGAGTGAGGAGGATAATATAATCTCATATCGGTAAGCTATAAAAGAAAGACTTTGAGAAAATTCCGAAGGATGGAATCCAATTGAATAATTGTCATACCTAAAAGATGCTCCCAGGGATGTTCAAGGAGATAGGGAGAGTAGCTTGTCTAATGAAGCTCAGAAGGAGGAGCTCATGTTGATTAACCTGCTGTTGGAATTGGTGTTCGAAAGCGAATTTATTTTGTATTTGTAAAACGTTTTATTAATATAAAGAATATATTCTCAATTCATTGGTTATTTAATGATATATATGCTTACCTTTTTTTTTTTTTTTGGAAACGATGGAAACCCCGCCACAAAACCACCCATTCTGGGCCGCGGCGCAGGTAAAACCACCGGCTGTCCCAGGCTCTTACAAGAAGTGCACCCCCTGGATTCGAACCCAGAACCTCAAGGTGAGATCCTGGACCCTACACCACCAATTATATGCTTACCATTTATTAGCATTTGTAATTTAATTGTTAAATGTATGTCTACAAATGACAATGACCTTAAAATAGTTATTATAACGATATAACTACAAATTATTGTAATGAACATTGAGAGATATAACTATATAGTATATTCTTAAATATAATTCCTCAGGGTCACTCGCTTTAGTGTTTTCCAAAAACCACCATTTTTTCCACAAACTTAATAGTCAAAAGTGTCATCGCTAGCCAAGGCGGATGAAGCCTTCTAATGTGTGTTTTGCGGTAGTAGTGTTGGTGTTAAGCCACAATACGTAGAAGCAGTACAAGAATTGGGTCGAGTCTTAACTGTAAGAAATATGCACTTAATATATGGCAGATGCAATCTTGGACTTATGGGGATCATTTCAAAAGCTGTACATGAATGAGACAGTCACGTTTTGGGAATCATCCCAAAACCCTTGGCAGAAGCAAATCTTATTGAACCATCAAACGGAGAGGAACTGATCGTGCCAGGTATGTCTGAACGTTTGGTAAAAATGATTAACTGTGCTGATGCTTTTATTGCTTTGCCAGGTGGCTTGGGTACATTGGAGGAAATTTTTATTGTGCTATCTTGGGCGAACCTGAACATACACCAGAAACCAATTGGGTTGTACAACGTTGATGAATTTTATGATTTTCTTTGTGTGTTTCTTGATGATGCCCGGAGAAATGGGTTCGTGTCAAAACCTTTGAAAGAACTCCTCTTTACTGCCAGAACTGCTCCGGATCTAATAGACCAACTCATAGCCTATGAACCACGAGTTGACCCTATCATTTCAAAGATAAATTGGTCTGAGGACGATCGTGGTAAGAGGCATAGGATTAATCTGGATCTTAACCTTTAATTTCCTGTAGAATTTCAGCTAACCAGGTATTATTTTCTAAACCCTTCTTCTACTTTTTAAGATATTGGGGACAATGTCTCATTTAGGTTTGGGTGAGGGAATTAGTTGATCAGTACCTTGTTTTTAGTTTGTGTGTTGTTTTTATTTTTAGTCCAAATTTTTTCGAAAAATACAAAAAAAATGAAAAATTTTCAGAAATTACAAAAATATTTTGCGTTTTTGTGTTTTTATTTTGACTAAAATGTGAAATTGGTAAGAGATAGCTGAGTAAGGAGTTTCCACTCCTGAGACGTATCTCAAGCCTATTTTCGAAATAAGTTAATTTTTGTTTATTTCCTTTTGAATTATTTAATTTGTGAATTCTCCATACAACGGACTAAAATGGATCTTCATATGCTCAGTTGACAGGTATTATCAACATATATAGTAACATACGGATATGAGCTAAAATTGAAAAGTTTGTAATAGTCAGTGCTCTAGTTTAATTAGAGGAAGCATCTCAAAAAACAATGGAGTAAAAAAAAAAAACGTCTGAGATCCGAGTTATTAAGTCTGTAAGGGTGTTTTAACACCTAGTGTCCTAAAACCAACTGGTTTGGGAGTCACTGGCCCAAAGCTCATTACATGGATCAAAGATGCTGCAAAAATATATATATCTCTGAAGTCTGAGTAATTAAGTCCGTAGGGGTGTCTTAACACCTGGTGCCCTAAAGCCAACTGGTTTGGGAGCCACCGACTTAACACTCGTTACATAGATGAAAGATATTGTATATAAATAAAAAAATAGAGAAAAATCAAAGAAAAAAAATCAGAAAAATTAGAAATATTATTCAATTGCTGCAAAAAAGGTGTGAAATCTGATAGAACTTTAGGACAAAAATATTACTCTCTTATCAACTGCACTTATGACTGTTGTGGGCAAAAATGAGTTGTTTAATATTTTGTTGGCTGTGTATATGAAGAATGGTAAAAATAATCGGAGAATTTACTTATTCGGTAATTTAGAATGAAACAAAACAACTAGTAACTTGGAGTAGAAGTTTCACCTCATTAGTCACTAACATCTTTATTCTCTTTTCGCTTGTCTTTTCGCTTTTGTGTGCATTAGTTTCACTACCTTTTTACTTTTGTAAAACGTTTGTGGGTATCGTTGCTGTAAGCCCTCACGAGACTATAACTCGTCTACTAGGGACACCTAGGGGTTTAAAGGCTTGTTGCATATGCTAAATGCAACCGTGGTCCCTACGAAAATGGCTTAGTTTAATTTTAATTGTTTCTTGTATTTTATTTTATTGTTTTGCTCGAGGACTAGCAAAATGTTAGGTTTGAGGGTGTGATGAACGGAAAATATATCAATATTTACCGCCCCTTTAACTTAATATTTTGTTTAGTTTCTCGGGTTTGATGAACGTTTTGATGTGTTTTAGTTTATTTTGCAGATAAAATAATATCGGATCTCAATGAAATCATTTAGGATGAAATATGGGTCAAATAAGGGCAATTATTGGACTTTATATTTTAATTTTGGAGATTGGAAACTTGAAATGGCGTTTTTGATGAAGTGCAGTTTTGGAAATTCCAATTTTGCGCATCTGTCGTATTTTGGGCATAACTTTTTACTCCGATATCGGATTGAGCTGATTCAAGTTCCAGATTAAATAAGACTCAAATATCTACAACTTAGAAAGACAAAATAATTTCGAATTCTGAAGATTTCATGCCCGAAATTGATGAACCATCCAGAAGTGTGTTGTGTGTAATTATTAAAGTCACTTTCAATCATTTTCAAAGCAAAAAAATAAATTAATAAATAAATAATAAAATTATCAAATCATCACCAAACATGATAAGAGATTAGTGGAGCAATTAATAATGGATTTGGTGGAGCAATTAGTGGAGCAATTAATAATTGATTTGGTGGATGATTTGATGGAGGCAAAATTTTGCCTATAAATACCAAGCCATTTCATTTGTAAATTCATATTTTCTTCTAAGGAATTCCTTAAGAATACTAAGAATATTGTATCTTATTTGTTTATTTACAGCTTTCAGTAATTAATTTCTGCTTTCGCACTTTATTTTCTTTACTTTTCAGTTTTTACTTTCTGCAATTTACTTTTACGCACAATACTTTTCTTTCTTTAATTTTCAGTTTTTACTTTTGAGTAATTTACTTTCAGCAATTTACTTTCAGCAATTTACTTTTCAGTAATTTACTTTCAGCATTTAATTTTCAGTATTTAATTTCAGCATTTACTTTTCAGTATTTACTTTTCAGTATTTAATTTTCAGTATTTTACTTTATGTCTTTTATTTTATTTAAGTTTTTTTTACTACCCGTAAATATGTGTCGTAACTAAGTCAGTTATCTGGGGTTGTGATGAAATCCAATATCACCAGTTTATAATGGGTTACACTATAGCTTGGGTAATATAAATATTTATTTATTGAGTCTTAATCTTAATGTTTTTTCATTAACTGGCCATTAATAAAATTGAACTGTGAAACTTAAAATGAACTAGACATAGGGATTTTAAGTTTAAGACCTTAGACTCAATAGTCCACGATCTTCCTTGAGGATAGATAACTCTTTAATAAATTTCCTTACAGGATAGACATATACCTGTCGGGCGGGGGTAGCCATAATTGGAACTTAAACTTAATGAATCCAGATAATTTGGTTGACATAGACATATGGTTCAATTGGGTTAAACTGAGTATTTGTGTCTGACCATCGACAGAGGCTTACACATAATTTAGCGTTTCAGGTTAATAAATCAATATATTACCCAACTTTAAGATAACCACTTCATCTTTAAAATGATATTGGAAGAAATCACAACCCTAGATAGTTTTTAATATTGAATTTTCTTAAAACCTACTTTTGAACAATTTTATTTACTTGTTTTTAAATTTAGAATCATCACCATTTCAAATCAATCCAAAAACATGTTAGATACTAGTAATCATTTGACCTCATAAAATTAATAGATTAGATATTAAGTCCTCGTGGGATCGATATTTTTATACTACTTGAACGATACGCGTGCTTGCGTTATACGTGTTTACGCCGGTCAATTGCCTAACCTTTTTCCTCTGAATCAACTAAGCCTTGGCTTTGGCACAACAAACTTAGTGATCCCAGTTAAGCGGAACCCATTGACCTTGGAAAGCTTCGTAATCAATGTCGATGGACAAGAAGTGATCTTGACTTTGGCCAACAAATCACAACTTGGACAAGACACCGATATGGAACAAAGCTTTCATGATTCAAACACATCCTCGATGGACAAAGGCCTTGACTTTGGCCAACAAACCAATGCCAGTCTTGGATCTTGAGTAAGATGGAAGGAAAAACGCTTAATATGATGTTGAGGGTTTTTCGCGTGCAATCGGCAACCAATTTATTATCTTTGTTAAGGTCTCATTATCATACACCCTTAAACATGCATTCTAAACACATAATAAGACGCGTAAATAAATAAATATAATAATGATATGCGGATGGATACTTAAACACATTGTTCCTAGAACAAATCTCTACATTTCCTCTCTCCCACTAGCACATGTATTACTTCTACCAGTTACATAACACTTCTAAAGAAACCTCATTTACATTGAGGGGAATATGTGAGAAGAGAAATACAAAGAGTAAGGAGGTAATAGGCTGGACACGCAGGTCCAATTTAATAATTCTAAATTTATTACAATAATTTCAAAAATTGCCCCACCCATCTAATATCCATCCGATATACATTATTCATGCATCGCAACCATGTATTCACACAAGCATGTTATCAATCAATCTAATCCAATTAATTAATCTGATAATTAATGATCATCCAATGTTCAAACAACGATTTGATTTTGCGTGAGTCCAACTCGTTTTGTGAATAAGTACTCAAAGTACGAATTCTTGAATTAAATTAAACTACAACATCAAATCCAATTTAATATGTATTTAATACTAATTCACTATTTAATTCCAAATTAAATATTACACTTTATTAACGAACCTTTACGACTTAGATTCTAAATCTAACTGTTACGGGTCTCAAAGCCTGATTAACATCCAATGTTAATTTAATTTAAAGTCCAATGGACTTTTAATTAATTTCTTAGGCATGGACTTTTGGTCAACATGGGTCAAACCCAATTACCAAAGCCCATTTAAGGAATCACCCTTATTTGCCAAGAAACCAATTTAGGCCCATTAGGCCCAATTAAATATTAAAGGTCCATTAGTCATAATTGGATTTTATGGATATGATTTTGGGCCCAATTGGATCCAACCAATTTAGCCTAAACCCATCTTGGTAC